>NMRA01000940.1:0-31790 GCA_002633005.1 Phoronis australis | reverse complement strand
CTGACTAGTAAATGAAAGCAAACGACGACGGAACTTAACACAACCGAGGTAGAACAATGACTGACTCGGCAGCTCTCACAGTCAGACTATATGAAAAGAAATTGGCGCGAAATGGTTGCCTCCTAAAACGTCACTTCCGCAGTAGCGGACGAGTAATTAATAAAATTACAAAAAGCTGTAATTAAGTGGAAAATATGTCTAGGATAACCAACCAACCTTATTTTAGCTCAAAATGACATGGAAAAAGGTTGCCTTCGCCTTTAAAGTAATTGTGTTATTGTGGTGTATCCTTCGAAACCAATATGCAACCACAAATGATTTGGTAGAAGAAATAAAAAATCTTACAATGTGACTTGCCTTTTATGATTTTTCATCATAATGCAGTAGTCATGCTCATTACTCTCAGCATTGACTGGACAAGAGACGCTGATTGGCATTGGATTTCGTCCACCAAACTTACTCTAAAGAAAACCAAGGATCCAACAGGCCACCTTCCACTGATTTTTTGCGGTTTCAACTTGTTTTGCCATATAATCACGGAAATAAGTGTTAAGCATGGGAGAGCCAGCTTAGCACCTCAAAGTCTGCACAACAACAACACCAACAACATGTAATGTTGAAAAATAAACTATAACTATATGAATTAAACAAATTTGATTTGCTATCAATATAAGACTGCCATAGCCTGATGTACAAATTAATTTCAATGTTAAATTTCATATTTTAATTATCCAGTGTTGATGTTATTGTAGAAGGTTGTTGGTCAACTGTAGTTCTCAAAGACACGAAGACATATTAAATTTCAACAATTTCCCTCTAATTTCCCATGATTAATTTACATTACATTTCCTATGCAATTTCAGCTGCAACATATTCAATGAATAAATTTTGACGATATATTAAACTTGCAACGCTAACATATTTTCTAGCAACACAACAAACATCCAGACTGCCTGCCATGCATGCAAGATAACGAGTGAGCACAAACATTGACCTAAAAACTGTCAATCAAAGTTCTGGCACTAGCTGTCACAAAATGAAAACGATCGGATGCGACAGCGTTCAGGTGAATTTCTATACCACGAAGCACAATTTCTATTGCTCAGTTGAACACCACTCATCGTAATAACTTTGCAGGCAAGTTTTGATGCCAACATTGAAAGTCCTCCTACAAAAGTCACCCAATCCTTCCAGCCGGGAACAGTCCAACTGTGTATTGAACGGTCGCGGGGCTCCCTTGCTGGGTGATCTATCTGCAGTTAGATGACCTGACGGTAAAGCAAAGCACTCGGCCATGGAAAGACACATGTTGTACTTGGTCATGTTTTCAACACCACTCCAATGAAAGATACCACTCATGTCTTTTGGATTCTGAAATGCAAGAATTGTGTCCTGTACTCTGGTGAAGTTAATAAATAGGGTGCTGCAATTCATGTTCAACGAAACTAACCATGTATAGAGAACCTTGTCTGAGAACATTTTTAATACGCCGAGTTATTAAAACACTGAACAATTTGGGGTTGATTAATTGTATTCTACGGAATCCGATGTATTTGCATCTCGACCTGTTTAGAGTTTCCTTTTCAAACCCCAGAACAATGAATCTAGTTCATAAAACGGCTTGCTTATTCCTCAAGTCCAAGCCAGTATGATTTGAACTTCAGTACTGTTACAAAAGGTGCAAGAAGGGCTCTTTGAAACACAGTTCGACTAATGTTCACTATGAACAAATCCTCTAGGCTGTTACTACAGCAATTTTTTTTTCAAAATTTCACCACTGTCCATTTTCCTATACACAGGCGTCATGATGAAGTACCGGTACGTTTTGTTGCTACATGGCGATAAGAGTAGTGTGTGGGCAGCACGCTCTCCATTCTTGTGCAGGTTTAAAGCAATGGGCTATTTCCTAGCTTTTTTATGAATTGTGTCTCACCATAATGCCATAAACTTGCCACTGTTGTGCAGTGGGACACTCGAACAATTCACACAAAATGTCCAACATCCCAAAATGCCTGGGCATGAAAGAAATTGCATTTCGTCCCTGTCAACCCAGCCCATCTCGCACACCACAATTAAAAACTGGGTCAAGGGAAACATGCCTTTGTGCTGTCATAACACTAAAGAGTTCTAAGTACAATGCTACCTTAAGATGACTAACAGTTTGTAGGGACCATAAAATTCACAAAAAATCTCACAGTAGATGTCTATGGAAACATTTTGTAACTTTTGGTATTATTATAGTATAATATTATTATACAACAAATGCAAGCTTAAGCTCGTTTCAATTGAACAAAAGGCACACACTCACCTTCAGTCTATTTTCGGCCATGAATTTAATAACAAAAGCCACGTCATCAACGTGTGTTGGGAAGCGTCTTTCATAATCCGACTGCATGCTGGGTTTGGAGCTATCCAGCACAGCTTTGAATAAGATTGTCACTGCAGACTCGCTCAAATCTTCAATAGGTCCGTATAGGATGGGCACTCGTAAAACACCATTGTCTGAAACAATTAAAGATTGCAATCATGGTAAACTCTGACTTCTAATAAAATTATAGTACCTGGCATGACAGACAAGTGCAATGTTATTTTAGTTGATAATTTTTAATCACTTATTTATCAAACTCTTCAATGAGTGTAGTTGTCATCAGACATTTGACAAATTGTGGGCATCATGATGACATTTAGCTCAGAAGCCACTGAAAAATGAAAACAGGGAAATTTTGACATTGGGTTTAATGTAGGATTTTCCTGTATGTAAACGCAAAACATATTCTTAAATCAGTCAATTTTCAAGACAAAAGCCATCAATTTTAGTTTGCCATGCACTGTACATTGCTTCCAAGGCTGAAGGGATTGGTTTCATTGTATTTTCACAAATGAGACAATTTTCTGATTTGTTCGGGATCGCTTGCCCTTATCCAGTGATTAGAACTGAACCTCCTACCCGACTGTGTGCTCAGTGTAAGCTGCTCTCCAGCCAGTTTACTGAGACCATATTTGTTCAACGGATGTGTGGAGTCTGCCACTTTGTACGGAGGGTTTTGGCCATCAAATACATAGTCCGTGCTCATATAAAGTACCCAAGCACCAATATTTCCTGAAACAATGCAAACATATTAACTTAATGGCACATCAATAGAACAGAGAACAGCCTGTGTTACAAACTGCACGCAATCACTGTTTGTGGCCAAATATGGTAAAACCTTGTATTCTGTCAGACCGGGAAAATTTTTGGAAAATCCAAAATTATCAAATTGCCAAGTGCTACAAACAGAATGATCACTTTATCTCAAAGTTTTCGGAGATGAATCAATTTTAATCTCAAACTAATGAGAGACCCAAAACAGAACAATGTCAAGAAATTAAGGAAACATTCAAACAATTTGCAAAGAAATCCGTATCAAAGAATTATTTTTGATCAGGGATAAATTTGAAAACTGATGGTCGGCAGATTTCAACAACTTAAGATGTACAGGGCTGTCGTTTGATTTTTTTAGATGTCTTTGACCTTAGTCCAAACCACTGCTTCATGATTTGAACACTTACGAGCTTCTTCACATAAGTACGTCGTAGCAAGTTCATTGAGAGCTTTAGTTTCATCAGGTTTGTTTTCCACGTTATCCGGACGTCGTTCAGCAGCAGAATGTATAATGATCTGTGGCTGAAAAGAATCCATCGCAAGAACTTGCAATTAACCATACAAAAACAGGTCTTGGCCCAGACTTATAGCTTACAAATAGACTAGTAATTGGCAGTGGCTTAAAGTGACATTATCAGTTTTACAGCAGAAAAACATTTTTGGCATTACTGTTGGACAGGATAGACTTCTTGGAAGTTATTTGCTCTGACCAGAGCTTTAAAACAAAAAAATGTTTTTTTATTTTATTACAAATCGCTAATTTTCACCCTTGACTGTCAAACATTTGCTGAAACCAAAGCTAGCAACTTAACATGTTTTAACTTAAAAATACCCATAAAATACTCTGCCGTAAGGTTTAGCTTTGCTAGCAGAGCATTAGATTACAACCGCAAAGGTTTGTAGGTCCAATTGTGAGCTGAGACTGATCTCAGATTTTAATCCCATTTCTTGCTGATAATAGAATGTCCCTTTAAAATGGAAAAAGCTAACACTTGGCATTCTGTTTACTCTGCCCATCACTCAATTTTACTCCATCTTTGTTAGACAGGGCTTGGAATGACCAATGGCAAAAAAGAGGAACATTTTCTAGGTGATGTTTAATCAGATCCAAAAATAAATAGGCTTGGGTGATAGAAACAGTTTTTGTGTTGCAAAATGAAATAAAAGTAAGATTTTACCCTTATTCTTTCCAAGAATATAAAAATACCCCCAGGTTACACAGGTCTACAGTAGTGGCTTAATGTAACTGGTAAAGCAGTTTTGGAGTGTATAATTTGAAATTAATACTACTTGCGCTATAAAGAATGATAGCTATATGCAGGGGCGGATCCAGAATTTTGAGTTAGGGGGGTCAGGGCAGAGTATTAGCCAAGATTTTGCCCATCAGACATTCGCACCCCCGTATTGCCAAATGGAATCTGTGAGAATTTTAGGGGCCGGGCCATGGCCCCCTTGCCCCCCCCTCTAAATCCGCCACTGATATGCACTGTGACTGGAAAAGAACTTTTATGCTCTCCACAAAATTTTAATGATCAGTTGATTAATCACAATATCATAGGTCAATAAGTGACACATTTTTCTTACACCCAATCTTTACCGATACCTTAATTTCTTGCAGCAAATTTTTAACCTCATCTTTGTTAGTTAAGTCCACTCTTCTAAATTTGTCCCCTGCTCTGGAAAAGGCAAGCCCAACAGTCAGCCATTGTGGATCTTCACTGAACTGCCTGTAAATGGCTCTGCCTAACAATCCAGAAGCACCAGTTATCACAACACGGTGCATTTTGTTGTTGAACCTGAAAGAGGATATTGGATGAGATATGCTAGGCTTGTTAAAGCGACATTTAGCCAAAAGTAGGTCATCAAAACCATATCAATCAGACTGGGAGACTTCAGACAAGTGATCTCCATTAGATCAATGAAACTGATTTAAGAATTAAATGTAATCCAGACTAAGGCATAACAACATTGGTGAAATTCATGTTCCAGCACACCAAAAAGTAGGCTGGTGTTGCTTGAGCCAATAGATGACGCATTTGAAGCCTAGGTTCTACAGTGCTAATAGAAATGCCTGCATTGACAGTTATCATGAGGGACCCTTATCAGACGAATGTCCCGTATCATACGGGCGGAGGCAACCTTTTTTCAAAAAAGTAATTGAGAAGCATGCAGTTACTCCGTAACCGAATAATTATCCAGAGGGAGTAACTGGTTCTCAGATCAGCTAGGGACCAATCTATGGTGGCTAGTATGTTTTGGGATTACACTTAAGTTTTCATGGGCAGCGCAGCACTGAAAAAAGTGGGGGCTTCAGTTGAGCTCCCCAGTCCCCCTGTGGTGCACCACCCATAGACCAGGGAGGCACAGCACTAAAAAAGAGGGGGCGCAATCATCCCCCAGCCCCCTTAGCCAGTCAGCTAGCTGTATGAAGACTATCGATACAGCTTTGTACCAAGGGCAGGCTACAGCCCCCTTACTAGCCACAGCGCAGCCCAGTATGCAGTATGGTGCACCACCCATTATTGCCAGCTCGTAATAACCAATGACAATATTTTAACACTATGTAAAATTTTTGGCCTTATCTAATCCCTTCTAATGTACTTATGACACTCAAACAGCAAAATACACACAAGCAGAAAAATAAAATCGAAGCTTTTCCGCTGCAGTCTAAGTTCAGCCAGCCCGTGCGAATGTTAATGGTAGATGGCGCTGTTACAAGGTGAAGGTCATCTGTAATGCAGCTCGATTGAGATCTGTGAAGTTGTTATAAGTTACTTTTAGTTGTTATTTGTATATAATTTCTATGGCATGTTGTATCGGATGATTTTAATTAGGTTGGAGATCATTTTGAATGAGAATATTTTAATGTTAATGCTTATTCTGTGCAACAGAAGACGAAGGACCTTCAATTCCAAGGAAATCGATAAGGCTCACGATGTTGTTGCCGGATAATAGGTGGCGCATCCATGAATGAATAAGGGAGGGACGGTCTACATCCCAGATGCGTTCATCTTTTTAACAAATCGGCTCTAGCAGAGTAGGTAAAGGTTTGCAAATGTTAATATGTGGGCTGACTGGTGTATTTTCTTTTATGTTTGCTTTTGCAATGGTAATGAAACAGTTGCTGAGATAGAAAAAATTCTTTGAGACACTCGCAGGTCTAACACCATTTCACAAGTGGTCATTATTCAAGGGCAATTGTGGAATTTTTTTAGTAGAGCTGTTTCCTTCATGGTCTGAGATCGGATTTAAGAAACTGTGAACCCTGAGTTTTGTTTTTATGAGACTGTTCATTCTAGACATATATTTAAGCAGAACTGTAGTGTCATTTTTCTTTTCTGATCTACTGACTTGGGAACTAAGTTAATTCTTTGGCATATTTAATATATTATAATTTATATTCTATAATGTGACTCATCATACCATATCAACCATGTGCATAACTTCTAAGTTTGTTAGGAAGAAGCCTTGGGGAAAATATTGTTGATTTGTGTGAGATTCTTGAGCTTCTTAAGCCATTTAAAACAATTTCACATGCAGTTTGGGCTTGCAGAGAGTACTAGTGACTGGCCAGCATAGTGGCTTAGAATTTTGTGGATGGTTGTAAATCATGGTGTGATTCACAAGCAATAGGAATGGTGAAATTGATATGCAGGGTTAGTGAAAGCATTTTTGTGAACCCTGCTCTTATAGTCATACAACTGTCCCAGTTGAAGTGTTTATTAACTAAACACCGCTTATAACAAAGGGTTTATTGAAACTGTTTTTTACTTCTTATAATCTCAATATATAGCCCAGACCAGAATGGTGAAATGGAAATAATGCCACGAAACTATGATTTTGACCTCGTAACGCTGCAAAACGTATCTTAACTTATTCGTAACTCAAGATGTGGTGGTTTCTGGGCTTGGAATTGAGACCATGCTCAACGTATAAATATCCCACTGTAACAAGCCAACTTGTAGAGCCTGCATGGTCTCAATCAATAGCGAACTGGAAAACACATTAATTTTCAAATTAGTAACAATTTGAGACCAATTTCACATCTGTAAGTGGTCTGAATTGAAAGTTGTTTTTTTTGTAACAGCAAACAAGTTTAATTAACCCACAAGGCTTTATGCCAGAAAAACATTGTTTTGTGTTATAAATCGTAGCCTAGTGATCGATTTTAAGTACAAGATATCTAAATTCAAAACTTATGTCATTGATATCTATAGCTTTCATACTGCATTTACTCTGGTTTGTTATCAGCGAAACTTTGTATAACATGTTTCCCTTAATGCATTATTGTCATTATGTTAAGATTTTATTCCTTTGTAAGAAAATAATAATTTATAGTGTAAAATATGGAACTGTGTAGTCAGAATTCTATTTTCATGAAAGGTTTTTGTTTTAGAATCTTATCAAATGTAGACTTCCCATATGATGGTTTTTGCTTTGGTTATGTATTTTGTAAACCTTTACACATTCACTTCTTGATGCCTCAATTATCCCTGCTGTGGATCAAGTTGTATTGATGCAAATTGTAACCACAAAACCTCTAGGGCGTCAAAGCCAGCCATTGAAACTCAAGACAATCAGAGTTGATGCACTTGACTTATTCAGGGTATCAATCTTGGTGAGGTGAAAAACCTTGTGGTAAATTTCTAGATTTAAGTTTTGAAGATGAAAATGGTCATGATGGTTTTGAGTCTTTTTATTTTCGAAAACTGTAAAATGGCGTAGGCTCATGAACGCATTTATTAAAATAATTGAGTGTATCAAATATTCTCTGCCTTCCCTGCCATGTGGCATCACTGTTCCTTTGATGACCTACCACCAGGTCAGGAAATGTATAACTGAACTCTAAGAACTTGCAAGATAACTTTGATATTGATAGAGCAACGCGTGACATGATTGATTCTTGTAGGTGGAGCCACTTGCAAAATGGCATCACGGTTTAAAGATTCAGAAGAGATGCAAACAACTGACTATGGGCAGCATGTTCTGTCAAGGATGGGTGAATTTTATCAGTCTGAGCTTCTATGTGATTTTAAGCTCATCGTCGAAGGACAGGTGTTCAAGGTGGGCTTTGGATTTATGATTAATTTATTCCGCTGACCTCAGATTGAAGCTAATGTGTACTTCATTGTCATGATAAAAGAAAAATATTGATTGGCATCCGTCAGTTCTTGAAACAGAGATCATAAAGACCTGCATTGAAAGGAAGTCATTATTTGTTATTGCCATCAACACCTTCAGTTTGTTTATAATGAGTATTTATTTTTACTTAATACATTCCTGTCGTATACTGTATATGCAGTTTCATTATTTTTAAAAAGTTGACAATATCTCTTCTCAACAAAAATCTAGAAATTTGCTGCAAAAAATTCCAGCTTTAATGCATGTGACTTAGTGTGGTTTCCATCATGTTTGTTTCTGAAAAATTGTAATTTTTTAAAGTAGCTGTACCTACATGCTTTTAGTTTACTCAAAATTGTTAAATTTAGGGTTGCAAATTAAAATTATCCAACATTCTATTTACAGGTTCATCGGCTGGTGTTGGCTAGTGCTAGTGACTATTTCCGTGCAATGTTTTCGCATAATATGATGGAGAGTCGTAAGAATTATCTGGAGCTCAAAGGACTTTCGGCAGACGGTGTGCGTCCCCTTATCAAGTTTGCCTACTGCGGAAAACTCACCCTAAACATGTCTAACATTGAAGTCATCTTATCTGCTAGCACCTTCCTTCAAGTGACCCCTGCGGTTGAGTTGTGCACGAAATATTTAAAGTCGAAACTTGGATTTGATAATGCCGAGGATATTGTGAGACTCGGCGATACTTTCGGAATCTCTGAATTGAAGGAGCATTATCGCAAGTATGTTCTGGAGAATTTTTTGGAGTTTGCCGAAACTGATGCATTCCTGAAGTTAAGTTCCCAGACATTGGCAGGTTACCTTCTATCTGACTCCCTGAATTCACCTAGTGAGATGAGGTTACTCAAATGTGTGCTAAAGTGGTATAACTATAAGAAGAAAGAACGTGACAGTGAAATTTATGATGTCGTGGAGAAAATTCGGTTTGTTAACGATGGTTGGCCTCTGATTGAGTTTGCTCGAAGTGCAGAACCCTTTAGCACTAACAAGCAATGTGATCAGCTTTTGCAGTGGTGTATACACTATATGCAGACGCCCCACCGCAACCACTTGTGCCTGAACCACCGAGGCAGGGTGCGCTGCGACCGGCAGACCCTAGTGCAAATCGGGGGTGAAATTGAGTTCGAGTATGAAGACTATTTTCCCGAGCCTTACTTCAATGTAGACATGGCTGGGCAGCGTGGCGGGACGCCACAGAATCAGTTTTTTCACACAGACTGCAAGTCGTGGTTTCCGCTGGGTGTGGTCGGGATATCTGATGCGCGGTCACATTGTGTCGTCGTTGAGGTGAATAACTATGGCATATTGATTGGTGGCTATATTCACCAGAGCACGGAGAAGCATGCCACTAATGAGGTGAAAATATTGACACCAGGTGCTAGCTCGGGCAAGGACTTCGCACTCTGGGATATGCAATACATGAATATTGAGCGTGCCCATCACACTGCCGTGGCAATACCAGGTTCGTTGATTTTTATGCACGCACGAGTGCAAGCCAACATGACTTGTATTTGTTGCGATGTAAAATGTTGTTTTTGTCATTTTTGTAAACGATACCGCTTGTGTAGGTAACATTTTCATAGAGTGTTTGCAGGGTTAGAATTTAGATTTTCAGTCTCTCAAGCATATTTTTGGTTTTGAAGCAAAACCAGAAAGAAAAGCTTTTCAGGGGTTTAAAACACAAATTTATAGTCTGATCCAACTGTATCGAGAGATTTCATTCGGTTTAGGCATACATAAATACCCTATTATCTTAAGTTAGTACTATATCTATGGATGCACCATCGGTAACTTTGTGCTGTGCACCTTCTGCAGGTCAAAAGTTCAACCTATCTGGAGCATCGTCAGGGCTGTGCGCTGTTGCAGTACTGTCTTGGGCTTATTTGGGACATTTTGAAAGAGATTAGTATTGGGACTTACTGTACATTTTCTCGGAGTTATTCAAAAATAAGTCTTAAGAACTTCAACTGTATTAATTTTAAAGGTTAATTATGCAAGAACTGCTGAGCATTGTCTGAGTTATGCGAAATTACATCTTTTGCACGTTTGACTTATGCAAGTTTTATCGTATTTACAAGGATTTGTGTTTTTCAAAGGCCTCAAGCAGAATTTCCAAAATGAGAAGCATTTTGCACCGTAGATTGGGCTGAGTCCAAATTCGGACTTGAGGAATTTTGTGTGCCTGATCAGTATGTGCTCTTTCTAGAGACTTAGCGGTCGTCACAATGAAATATTCTGATCGCAAAAATGCCTTCAAGTTTAAACTCTGCAATCATTTCATTTTCAATGTTGACATTGGGCTTTATGTAAATAATATTCCTGTAGGTTACTTGGTGGTTGTGGGGGGACGCAACGATCAACATCACCTGAAGTCTGTGGAGATGTTTGACCTCGACCGAGAGAAGTGGATGCTTGTACGACCCTTGGCCAAGCCCCTCTTCAACCACGCGTCTGCGGCATACAAGGGAAAGGTACAAGCTATGGCTTTCTTGTTGGTATTTTGCTTTGCACACGCAACCATATTTTTATTAGGTATATTGGGCGTGTGCTTGCGTGGGTAAGTGCATGGGGGCGTGGTGGTGGTTGGAAGGGTTGCTTGGGCTGGTGGGTGTTATCATATTCTTTAAACTGGATTTGAGGAGTTTTGTTTACACATTTTTTTTTAATTTGGTTTATATGATCTTTGATCAACTGAAGCTCTTCGTTGGACCCTGCTCTGTGATGAGGCAATGCAAGGCACATTAACTGTGGAAAGACTTAATTGTTGTGGGGAAAACTCTTTTATCACATATTGTACATGGTGTTTTCAAAATAAACTGGACTGTCTTCGAGAGAACGCCGTCAGACTCTAACACAATGCACTTTTTGCCGAATGGTTGGGAATTTTTTATAATAAAATGTCGCTTATGTTGTCCTTAAGTTGCAGATGAAAGCAATAGGCTACCTACATTACAAATCAAATTTCTTAAAATAATAAAGTTTATTAATTAATAGTAGATCTGTGGACGGTATGCTTTTGAATTTGTAGGTGATCTCAGAATCTTATGTGTCTGAACAAAAATAATACTCTGGTGTTTATAATCATGTAACATTAAATTTTGCGCTTGAAACTTCATTTTTTTAATTCTGTTAGCTTCAAAATCTTGTCTGTAATTTAATCTTTTAAAGCCCAAGAATTCGAAAATGAAGATGTCAACATTCCTTAAGTGGAAAAAGCATCTTGATTTTTGATGACCACAGCTCTTGGGTAAAAAGGCCTTTTAAAAAAGAAAATCCCAGACACCTGCATGTAGCAAATAGTATAAGAACAGAGTTGTCAACTTTCTTGTGAAAACATCACATTTTGTGAAATATCCAACCACCATTTTGCGAAAAATCATGATTTCTAAGAAAAAAATGAAGGTGATAACTGACATCTGGGCTTTCCTTTCATGCTCATAATAAAATATTCTGTCATCATTAAGGGTTTTAAAAATGGATTGTCTAATGAGTCCACAGTTAATACTTAAAATGTTATTGTTAATTTGACATAGTTGTGTCTAGCTGCTGATCCTTTTCCGCAGAGAATGTAGAAAGGGAAAGTTTCAGTAGCTGGCCTCAATTAAGTTACTTTTTAGGCAAAACTGATTGCCGTTAAAGTGAATTAGAGGATATTTAGCTGGCTTTCACGCTTCAAAACTTTCTGTGAATTTTGCCTTGTCCAGTTTCTTGTGAGAATGTCTGTCAAGACCTTGTCCTCGTGAGTGTCTGTACAATCATGTAGCTTTCCTTCTCACAAGTGATTTCCACTTCAGGTGTACATCAGTGGAGGTGTCCAGCAGGGTGAGGTCATTGCTGCAGTCAGTTGCTACGACCCAGCCAGAGACAGGTGGGAAAGTAAAACTCCCATGTTGGCAGGTAATCCCAGGGAACATGTATTATGTTACCTGTGAAATGATGACTAGTGTTTAGTGTCAGTGGCTATTCTGTAGTTTTCATAAAGTTGGCAAAATCGCTTCCCGTTGTAAAACAGCGAAATTTTGAAGCAAAAATTGGCTTCTTCCAAATGTTGATTTAATATTATATTCGCTCGCCTTTTGGATTTTCTCCATAATTTTAACATAGGAAGATGAGTTTTGAGAGGACCCTAGAAAAATGTCCTGACATCCTATACGAAAAAAAATTAAAATAATTGCAGGCGGTCTGGTACACGTTGCCTTCTCAGTGTGGAACGGCAAATCTGTTGTCTGTTGTGGTCAAACAACAAGAATGCAGATCGTACGGCTGTCATTAATGTTCACGTATTTGTGGAATTTTTTCAGACAGAGATCAGACGTTCGATCTTCTTATCAGATGACATGTGTAACTAGTCTGACATTTGAAGCAAAGCCAAGATACTGACAACCTGTTTTTAAATTGACTGAATGTAATTGGAACAAATATTTCAATCTTTCTTGTTTTAAAGGCTGCAAACAAAAGTGACCAAATCAAAGTGTGTTTTGCACTAAGTTTGCAAATATTTTTTGTTTAGAATTAATTTTCAAAGTTAACCCAACTTTTGGAAAGTCATCAGGTGTCTGGATCAGTTGTTTCATTTTACAATCAGTTTTGGTTGTTGTAGCTCGATCTGGTCACACTATGACCACATTGGACAGGCAGCTGGTTGTCTGTGGTGGACGTATCTGTTTGTCATCAACCAACACCAGGTGTCTCTCCTCCGTCGAGTCGTTTGACCCTGAAACCAACCAGTGGACTTTCCTGGCCCCCATGAGATACGATTGCAGCTTCATGACGGCCACAGGTACTTAGATCAACATTTAACAGTAAATTGAATAATTCAAAATTAACACAATCGCTTTAAGACATTCATGGTAGTCAGGAAACACACAACTGGTTAAGCCAATTTAGTTGTCGTCTGGTCTGTTTTTTTGAAAATCCTAGTGTCACTGGTTTGGTACTTTAAATTTGTTAGTTGCTCACTTTTTGAAAAATGAAAATCCAATGGAGACTACCTGATTGTTCGGCTAGTTGTGACATTTCAAACCTTGCTTATGTGCCTTTGTTCATCTTTAAGCAAAAACACAGTCATGCAGAGCTTGGCTGAAATCGATGTAAGCGAACATTTTTTCTGTAGTCTATGAGCGCATGTCACAAAATGTGCCGGAGTACAGACCAGAACCATGCGGTTTTGGCCATACCATATTTTCAATTTGAACGCGGTCAGGGATGTAGTCCCTGAGTTTGGTGAGATCTCGTTGAGTGAAAGGTGGCTGAGAGTCTTGCTAGAACTCTCGCAACCTTACTCGCTTACACTGTGAAAATATTGTTATGTTATTCCCTTATTGTACTCATGGCCATCGTCCCAAAGTACAACATATAAACAAATTCATTGGAGTGCTATGCACACTCGTCGACAATGCAGATATTTTCACTGTCGGTGTTGCTGACTGTGAAAGTGACTCCCACTGAAGTGATTGGTCAACAAGAGTGAACTTTCCAGTTATGGAAAACATTTCACTATTTGTGGGTCCATAAGCCAAGATTTCTTGACACAAGTGTTATGTAAGTGAGTAGCGTTTCATAATCAAACATCTGTTAGCATACACTGAATACAGTGGGCCCGTCATTCTCAGATACACAAATTTCTATTATGTTCTGGTTTTCTAGCTGCTTTTAATTCATTGTACTCCCTGCTTTACTCTTAATTTTTCGAAAGACTTGTTCTATAAATGACTAAATTCTTTAAAATTCCAGAGGTGAAGCTAGGATGTTCATAATACACAGTGATTCTGAATCTTCAGTTAATTTAGTTTGAATCAGGACACATTCACTGATCTACACAAGTTGTCTTAGAACTACGGACAAAGTACTCTGACTCTCACATGGTGGAAAATAAATTAAACTAAATGCATTTGGTCTACGCTTGTTATTATGTTTGTTAGGGCACAGGCAGTTGTGAACAGATGGCTTACAAATAAACAAATGCTTAAGTTTTAGCACAACCTAATTTGCTTTTAAAAGCACGTCCAGCAACAGCACCAGTATGCATGATACAATTAACTGACATTAATTTGATGGCTGCTTGCTGGCTAGGCATTTTGAGTAAATTTGTTTGAAGGAAAAGGCACTGTCTGTCTTGAGTTTTTCAAAATCCAATTCTGTTCATTCTGCTCTGGCGTACTATACTTTACTTTGCTCTGCTGTTTCAGGGCAGCAAGCTGAACAAATTCTCATCAAGCAAAATTCCCCACCCCCAACATTTGTCGTCAAGCAAAGCAAATACAGTCAATCCCATCCTCTTTTGGCTCTTTTTGATTTTTTTTTTCAATTATCTGAATTCCAGCATTTGGTATTCGTCAAAAGGTTCCTAGATTTATCGTTCTTTTTTTTGGCTTCATTAACCCAACAGAAGGTATTTTGTGTTTTACAGCTTGCTTTTGTTTTGGTTTCAGTTTTGAATGACAAGCTTATGATTGCTGGTGGGGAGAATTCAGTTTCAGCGTTAATGCACATTGTTCAAGAGTACTGCCCACGAACAAATAAATGGGGCCTGTTCACCATACTACCTAAACCAATGAAAAGTAAGGATTTTGTTGTTGTCCTCATTGTTGTATCGTCATTGAAGTTTTGTGTTTATCCTGATTGACTTGCCTGTTAAATGGTAGCTGACTGTTTTAGTTGGTGATGCGCTTAAGATAGAATTGATGTATTTTGCTTTATCTTGCATATCTTGTCATTCATGGTTCCTTAATGTCACCTGGGGAATGGGCACGTGTCGTTCATTTTGGGTGCTTGCAACCAGTTGTTCATATTCCATGGCATGAACCTTTAAATTGAAACAGCCAAAATCCAGATGGTCCATGTTTGATTTGACGTTGCGATTGACCACAAAAGTGTCTTTGTGGCTATGCTCTTTGTAAGAAAATCAACTTGCACGTAGTCACCGATGGCTTGAAGTTCTATTGAGCGCGGCTTGGTAGGTCAAAAATGGCTCCCAAGTAAAATATAATAAAATAAGTCATTATGAAGATGTTTAATTAAGCAAAAACAGTATGATTATCTTTTTGACACCACAATATCGCAAAATTAAATCAAAACATTCAACCCTCACAATTGTGTGAAATGGGATGGTAACATATTACCTACTCACTATAAGTTTAAAGTCCTGCACAGCTTTTTTTTACGTCAAGCCGAAAACACAAACTTCAAACTGGAATAAATGAAGATGACATCGGAAAGTGTGTTGAAGCAATCCAATCCATGATTTTATTGTCGGTGTGTAATTATAATTAATGGAAACACTCCATATTAAAGAACCAACTTGAAAAGTTTCACTTCAAATCATGAACCGAAACAATGGGTTTCAAAGATAAGGTGGTGAAACATGACGAATTGCTGTTGCCAGGGGTGGGGGATTGATGGCAACAACAGTATCATGAAATATCTTACATGACCCATGAAACTTGTAAACATGAATTACCATACCGATAGTTTTACGTGTGTGAATTGTGACGTTGCCCCTTCATTCCGTATAACATTGCATTGATAAATGTACATGTATCCTTACATCTTGCAAACAGAAACTGTTGCTGTGTTTGAAAATTTTAATATATTAAGCAAATTGTTTTAATTATCAATATTGGCAAGTGTCGGTTGCAGTTACTGAACTTTAACCTGTTGTGTTACAGATATGGGCCTGTGTAGCTTGTTCATAAAGCTCAATTGTAACCCTGATAGAGATGCTGAAGAAGGGGGCATTGGAGCTGCATTTGATAACATGTAATGTCCGCGTGTTATTAACTGTCGATTGATCACATTTGTTTTTGGCCAAAATATGAATACAAACTTTAAAATCAGTGCATGTGTTATCAACGACATTGTATTAGTTGACATTTCGGTTTATTGTTTATTGATTTCTGGTCTCTCCCTCACAATGCATTTTGACGTGCACCAGTGCAGTCTGTTCCCCAACTGTGTTGCCTGACTGGAGTATTGTCAACATTTGTCTTGAGAATACTGACAATAAACAATGTCGTTGTTTACACATGCAAACTGTAGGAGCTAATTAAGTCTAGAAATCTCTTTTAATCTGAGTAAGCACAGTATTATAACCTTTAAGTGACCTAAGCAAAGTTGGGTCATTTCATAGAAGGTGGGTTTAGGGCAGCTACTTTACATGCGCATCTCAGACTTTTCCTGTAAAAACTTGCTCTGTTGGCAAGATGAATTTGAGCACTTTGTCTTTTTTGTTCTTGGTAAAATGTGTTACAATGCGTGGAACATTATTAACATGTATTGCAATGGCATTTTAGGTTTCTTCACGATTCAGAGGACTGGTATGATGACTATGTAGAGTACACGGACTGGGACGAACAAATAAATTGGCAAGAGCCCCTGATGTAGGGACACCTTCAGTCTGTCCCGGTTTGTATGTAAACTACACTGATTGGGGTGAAATACTGAATGCAGAAACACCTTAAGTGCATCTCTCTTTCTGTGTGGACTTCATGTATTGGGATAAGCAAATAAAATAAGAACCACTTAATATGTAAGGATACTGTCTTCACCCAGTCTCGATGTCTGTGTTTGTTAAACTGTATGGAATAAATGAACAAGACAGGAGTCTTCGGTGTAGTGATACTGTCTCCATCCTGTCCCAATGCCGGGCATTAGTGGATAGAAGACGCGCAACTGTTAACTGTAAAGTTATCATTTTAGTTTTGTTTTTAGAGTCATTTGATGGTGGCATGTTATAAACTAGTTGTGAATGAAGTAGATACTAGATTAACTAACTTGGTTGCATGTAAGGTATGTCTGGGCAAGCAATGAGTTATTTGAAAGTGCAATTAGTGGTTTTTCATCCAAGCAAGGATGTGTGACAACTATGAATATGCAATTAATGGCAATATAATTACGAACTGCAATTTAAATATTTGTTTTGGACAAGATTCAGTAATCTCACAACTATGTCTTGCCTCACCAAAGATGAGACAAATGCTCAAACCAAGGCAATGCAGTGGATGAGATAATAGAGTTTGGGACCAAGTCATTTTTAAAACCAATAATCTTTGTGTCTTTAACTTAACTCTTGCCAAGGAATACAATCTTCTACCTTCACAGACTGCACGAACGTTCTGGTTTAGTAACAGCTATACTTTTTGAACACTCTTGTTTTCTTGTTAACAGTCACTCCTATTCACTTTTCATCAACACTATTCTTTCGAACTCTGCATCTCCTTTCTGATGAATGATATTTTTTCTCCAAAACACTAACTGTTTTTGCGAAATTAAGTGTAGATAAAATGACGGTAGTTCATAGAAAGGAACTGAGTTGATGCTAGTATGCTGTTAGTGAGAAAATTAGTGCAGACTGTTAGTGAGAAAACTAGTGCAGACTGTTAGTGAGAAAATTAGTGTAGACTGTGGGGGATGAAGATTGTGTCCCCTGCTTGTGAGACAGTGTTGATACCTCACTATTTGGTGTGTTGTAGTCACAACAGGAATTGGGGACTTGTCCAACTTCAAGTTATCCGTCTCACACAGTGCTGTATGTTAGAGAACAAAGATTTTCAATTATTTGTGATTGTTACAAATGTGAGGAAGTGTAGTTACGTTAAAGCAATTGTGAGTGCCAAGTCTCGTAAAGTTTTTTCGTTGAATCTCGTTACCTAGTATGTTTTAGACAGTAAACTGATTAAATTCCAGGTTTACTTGTACACGAAATGCAATGGGATGCTGTACGTCCCATAATCAATAGTATTTGTAGATTTGCCATTAGTGCAGGTCAACCACGTAGGTATTCACGACCATTTCCAGGGGGTGATCTGCAGAACGTAGACTTTGAGGGCATTTCATATTCCTCTATTGCAGTAATATAAAGTACGTGGTGAAGCAGGGGGTCTGGTCACCCTGGAACCTACCTTGGGTCTGTGCCTGGTATGGTGATACGGTCATATCGCAAAAATTCCATTGTGTAATCTTAGTTACTTCAGGAACTGTAAACTGGACACGCTTCTCACAATTTAAGTCTAGGCGAGTCCGTCATAAGAGAGAAAGTGCAAACCAACATTGTAGTTGAGCAACTGTTGTTTTAATGCTGTCAATTTTAATGTGTATGAACCCGAAACCATGTGTTGTCAACTGAATAAAGATTTCCGGTTTCTTTAGGAATTTTGACTGTCTGAGTACTAGATAAGCTGGCTAAACGGTATGGTCTATCACGACACATTTATTGTACATGGTGTTACAACAACCAGACATGTCAAGGTCATGATTGTATTTGCAAATAATGGTTCTTTTACAAAAACATACTTATTACTTAATAATAAAGTATAACGCCAGACGCAAAGTCTGGATACTTTCAATTCAATAGAAAACACTTGAACATTAACATACAATGGTCAATAGCAGCACAGCAAGCACCAAATACTCACTGCTAACAGTAAGACTGAAAGCAAACCAGTAGTACACTATAAATAATACCTTAACGTTTAAGGAGAACTAGTCAACTTTTACTTCAACATGATAAGTGATGTAAAGACCTTTTTCATAAAAAACTAATGAGTAAAACACAAGTGGAGAAGAAAAATGAGTATTGTGATGGCGGAGTGAATGAAAACGGAATACTGTAACCTGGACAACAACACTTCATTTCAGACTAGCATGAGCAATTTAGCGTAAGTGGAGACTAAAGACTTGACAAGTGCTGATTAGTTTTAATGGGAAAGGTTGATTGCCCTCCACTACAGGTAACAATTTAGTGTCCACCTAAAGGAAATTGTTATGTTTTGGAGGTCATGGCAAGTGTTGGGGCATAAAATGGATATCATGGGAAATGTCGGTTGGCATAAAATAAGTTCGCGGCATTATTCACTGTATCAGTCTATACTCGAGTCTTCATTTATAAGTTAGATTTTCAAAATGATATCCAGGAGCCTCTTTATATAAAATTTTGTAACTTAAGAACATTTTTAACTGAGACTCGCACCAAAGTTATGACTAGTTATAAGTCACAGTTTATTGTAACTTTTTCACTTTAGAACACAATATGGTGGAGCAGAAAATTATATAGAAATTTTCAACAAAAAAGCAGGAAGATAATTTTACTTTTTACACTTTATTTTGTACAGCTGTCAGCAACAAACACAACTGATGAAATTTTGGGCATTTTGAGAAATGCAGTCGACATCTGAAAAGTAGAAAAACGACAATTTTTCAAATATTTTGTTTAAGTTAGAGGAAACGTTACCGTGTTTAAAAATGTCATTAGTTACGAAATTTTAGTGAAACAGACCTAAATTATCTAAGCATCATCTTAAGACCTAACACTTGTTGAAACGTCCAAAACCCAAAAATTTCCCATTCGTTCGTGACATCCGAAATGTTACCTTCAGCAGCAAGTGTACGCATTTTATATTTATATTGTACACCAACAATGCCAGCCTCGCCTCATGACCGTGACTCCGTATCACGTAACCAGCAACGTTCACCTACTCCTGAGAGCTTCACTTTGAACCTAGCTGTATCCCTCCATCTCCATTCTCTCTGCCATCACCTTCTCTAGTCATTTCTTCATGACCACTGCGCTCTTTAACCTCGTGTTGCCAGCGATCTTCTTCCTGAGCTCTTCTCGATAAGCCTCCTGCTTCTTCTCCTCCACCATCTTCATGTTCTTCAGGATCTTCTCCCGAAGCTCGTGTTCTTGTCGTTCAAGATCCTGCTTCTTCCGTTTCTCCCGGTCCAATTTTTTCTTCTCCATCTCTATTTTTCTCAGTCTCTCTTCCTCCGCCTTCCGCTGCTGTTCCAACTCCAGCTCTCGCTCCTTACGCTCTAGCTCCTCTTTGGCCTTGATGGCCTGCAATACACCACATACAATGTTATGATTAAACAAGTGGTATAAATACATGATGTTATGAAATTAAACACATACAACCAGTGGCTGCACATTACTGGAGATCTCTGCAGACAAACAAGTGGTATAAATACATGATGTTATGAAGTAAACACAAACAACCAGTGGCTGCACATTACTGGAGATTTCTGCAGACAAACCCAGGCGTTCTTTTGCAAAATGTCAGTTAAGGGACCAAAAGTCAAATACACCATATGCTCGGGTGTATGAAAACTAAGCGGTGTGCCAATGGAAAGTTGCCTCACTAAATTACCGTAAAGAAAATTGACATGTTTAATAAGACTAACATAAGTAGTGTTGAAAATATATTATTAGTTACAATTTTGGAGTTCATTTCTTAAGAAAAAGTTTGGATTGAATAGTGCAGATTTTTTCTAAATGTATGCCCAGTGTGTAACTGCAGATAAGCTACACACCCACTTGGTGTATTTAAAATGGTAATGTTTGTAGAAAACTCCTGTATGGTTTATAACTCGTATAACTCATATTGTATCCAACTAGACCCAGGCACTGTATTCGTGTAACGTGAAATCGGGCATATTTGAAACGTATCAAAAGCATGAACTAGAACAAGTAAACAGCGGAACTTTGCCGGAGTTAAGCAAAAATCTGTCAGACTGACAAAATTTCTCCTAGCAATGAAAATAAGTCGATTCCCAGTTCAGTTAACATGCTATTAATCACATAGCGTAAATGCTCGTATCACTTTGACTCCATACACATATTCAGCTTCAAGTCCACCCGTAAATGTTAAAAAAATCACTTATTATATCCTGTTTCGTTGACCTTTAACCCCCACCCTTCGTGTAATCCATGCTACGAGTTACCCTGGAATAAATTTCTCCCGGAAAGTGTTTGCCACTAGGTTTAGTATTTGTGCTGGGGCAACTTGATGACACATGTTGGAGACAATTTACCCCATCTCCAAGGCAATACTAAATAGAAATCCGTTCGGACAAAGCACAACGTTGGACCTACCCGCACTTTTCGAAACAACTCAGTCAGCAGTCGTATACTCTCCAGTTTCCGTTGAGCAAGTAAAATTTTTCTCTCTTCCACGGCTATTTTCAACTGGACCCTCTTTTCCTCTTCTTTGCGTTTCTTTTCCACTCTTTTTGCTCGCCGTTTCTCCTCTCGCTCTTTTCGTCTCTCTTCCTGTCGACGTATTTTTTCTTCTTTCTTCCGTAATCTCTCCCTTTCTTCCGCTTCTTTTTTTAACCTGAATGTGAGAAAATGTTCAATCAATCCGCAGGAAGTCGTTTACACAACAAATAACAATGTCTTTTCATCAAATGAACAACGAATGAATGAATGAAATTTTTCCAAGACCTTTTAAATAAAGAAATATGATAAATCAAAAACTGCCAAGACAATAAAATTTCACAAGCTTAATTTACCATAAACATGTTAAGCTTCAAAGTTCAGCATATGTTGTTTAATACGCTAAAAATAATACTTCACGGGTAATAAAAACAAGCTTAATTAAAACAAGTAAGCTCATTGAACGTTAGTCAGTCTCAGAATCTACCAAGAGGATTTAAGGAATCAATATTACACAGCGTCAATAATGGATAAATACATGCACTTTGTCCAGCTCAATTTTTCATCAGAGCGTTCGCTCAAGATTTGCGATTATCACCAACCTTTCTTCTTCTTTCACGCGTTCCTCTTCTTCCCGCTCGCGTCTCACTTTCTCTTCCCGCTCTCGCTCTAGCTCTTCCAGTTTCTCCCGTTCTAGCCGTCTCTTCCTGATGGTTTTGTCTGACAAGTGTTTTGTCTTGTCAAAGTCCACCTAGTTTTCAAGCAGAGTGTCAAAGGTTTAGTCCCTGACTTTACGCAATACAGGAAAAATTCCCCAGTTTGGGACAGTGAAAAATCGAGGTTGGAGCTTGTACCAAATTCAAGAATGATGATCAACGACAAACAATCGTTTAATACAATGTTAAACAATGTGTGGGTGCATGAAAACGTTGCGTCCCGTTATTTTCTTCGATATTATGAACTGTGAAGTCGAATTTCAGAATTTGTTGATGCAAAATGCAATGGCTGATATTTAAGAAATACAACGAGTACCAAACTCGCCCATGTCTCAATATTTAGAATCAAGAAAATTTGGCTTGAATTTCGGTATGCCAAAATTTAGAGACTGCCCAAACTGGAGAATTTTTACTGTAAGTGTCTGTGTTAGTATAACCAGGAATAGGTTCATAAGTGCAATCCACAGGACCACTGCATATAAATAGGTGACGAATACCACATCTATACAAAAAAGGTCTTCCACACAACAAACAAAACGGACACACAATAATGATGAGTGTACCTGTGGGGTGTACACCAGTCAGAACACAGAAGCGTATTACATGGAAACAACCTTGGAAGTAAGCAGTGGATAAACTGGTGTGAAAGGTGGTCATGTCTACAAGACATCTATGTTTTAGATGTTACCATAGATACCGAGCCAGGTGTGGAAGCTGTCACAACAGCGTATGAGACAGTTTATGAAAAGTTGCAAGTGTGTTCTTAAATTCATGCATCGATTACATGCATCTGACAGTTAGTACTGAAAGAGACCTCTGTAGTCAGATTGCAGATCTTAGAAAAAAACATCATGCCAATAGCTGTCAACTTTGTATGAAGCAATGTAAGAATTTTCAAAACGTCATACAAATTTCGACATTTTGGCATGGGCTACACACACTGATTTGCCTTTTGTGATGCTGATTGCTATCAGGAAAATTTCAGTGGAAAAATTATATACTAGAGTGCATTTCTGACATAAAACAATGCTAAGAAACTTTTAAAACTAAAAATCTTATGCCGGGCAAACATTTTCAGGTAAACTCAATGGCCGGGAGATAATTCCTTGTGAGGACAAAATAGTAATTCCTTCAGTGGAAAAAAAACACGCTAGAATATTTCTCATTTTGGATAATTTTAGGAGTGCGTCATAGGCACAAAAATAATTTAATTGACACACTATAATTGCTGAACTCGAGCCAACGAGCCCATTAAAGTTGAAAGGGAAAAAGGATAAAAGACAAACATGGCCCATAGGTGCTCCAAATTAGCCCAAAGACTTGAGGCCCCGTTTTTCTAAAATGATCCCTGTATCTGAATCAAATCTTTAAGCTAATGGGGTTTTACTGCAATTATGAGTCTATCAACAGAGTATAAGTCAGAGCAAATTTGAAGACAACACAACGTAATCCACGGCAATCACCTTAATGTTGGCCGTGAGAGATTTCCCGTCTTCACCTTTATACATGAGTTTCATGCCGCGGAGAGCATTCATTGCTTTCACAAAGCCAATGTACTCTTTGTATTGAACAAATGCATCGAATGTGAGATCCTGGCCATAGCTGAATGTCTGTATAGTGGTCCCTTTTGATGACATCTCCTTCCTGTAAGGATCCAACATTGGAATGTCTACACACCTAATTTCACCAAATGTTTCAAACACTTTCTTGAGTATGTATTCACTAGGTTTATCCTTATCGCTGTCCTTCTTATTAGCAAACCAACGAGACGGTAGATCCTTGAACACAATTGTGTCAGGACGTTCACCGGGTTTCATCTCGTTCATGTTTTTGGCATCTCGAAAATATGAGTCCCAGTCGTGCCTCGTTGGAAAGTGCACCTTGGCCTCAGCTGCTCGCACTTTTAACTGCTCCGGAAAACCGCTTAGCTTGATGACTTTCCCATCAATTCTGGCAATAACGTTTTTGATGAGAGACTTATTTTCAACTTCTCCCTCGAAGCGAATGAACTCTAGGGTGCTCTTTGATACCTTGAGTAACAGAAACTGGTCAGGTCTAATGAAATATTTGATTTTTTCCATCACCTCCCAGTTTGAGATAGTCTTGCCCGGAGACTTGATCTGTGGGAGTTGAACGCTGACATTGACTTTGGCGATGGGCTTCAAAGACAGGCCTTGAGGACTGAACAGCTCAAGTGCCTCAGTTGTATCTGTACACTCACTAGGGGGCACTAATGCCATGGCCTCTGAAAAATATTTTTATGAGCTTAGCTAGACTGTTTTACCAAAAAAAACTAGACACCTTACATAAAGCATTATTGTTACTAAAAGTTCAGAATAATAAAAAACATGAAAATAAAAGATGTTAACATATAATTTCGATGCATAGTTCAAGTTCCTTTTTCTAAAAGCAAAGGGTTAAGCCTTGCTTGAACTGAAATTTCAATGTACAATCATTGTTGCTATCAGCCACTGAAGTGTTCGTTACACGTGAACACAAATTCTTACAACTGTAATTTTTAACTCGCGTGCTTTTCAGGAAACGGCTTCATCTTCAATGGCAAGTCACTATTATTTTGTCGCATCTAATCGTCCTAACTTGTCTTCAGCTAATCAAATCACAGACTCGATCGCGTCGACTCTGTCACCGAGATTGTATCGTAGCCTACCCTGAAGTAGGCCTACCAGTATTTGTAACCACAGTCATCCACCAGACTCTGCTTATTCCCCAAGTTTAACTTACAGCGGGCAATCGGCAGCGAGTTAAAAACAAGACTGTAACACGCGCATGATTTCAGTCCGTTGACAGAATACGTTCACAATGCATCTTGTTGCAAGTCGCGGTGGCTGGTGGTACACTGGTCCTCAGTACTTCTTTGTGGAGAAGTTTATTTTATGACCAGCAAAAGTGTTAACGTCGTTCCCCGCCGCTAGGAGTTCACTTGTACGGCATATCACGGCCTCTGGCGGTCTCGGTCTCACACACAGATCTCAGTGTACTCAGCCCGGCCGGGTACGTCTCAAATAAACTCAAAGTTTAAATTATGGATCACTTTATGTCCCGGAGCAATTTGTTCGCCGGCAATCCAGAGGCCCCTCTCTGGCAATGGATAACGGGGATAATGAACTGCTTCTTTCTCGAATTGTATATCACTCAGTTGATGACCTGACAGATATCATCAATTAATTGCTGCACATTTCTTGATTTTTGAAAATATAGATATTTTCACACCGCAGAGGGGCCCCACGTCTGAAGGAGGCCACAGATGGCAGTGGCCATAATTTTTATGTTTCTATTGACAAATTCTTAAGGGTACGTTCATGGAGAGAGGACGCAATGTTGCAACGGATTCGATATTTTCCTGTTTTTTATGAAATCGTGCAACAACTTCTTGTTGTCAGTTCCTGCACCGACGGTCTGTCCACACGGCGGTGGAATGAACTGTCACTCTTTTCCAAGCTTAATCGTGTTAACTTTTCATGATTAAGGTGTCCCATTTCAGACGGGACCCTCTCTCGGTGGAGCAGTTTGGAGAAATGTCCCTTTGTCCTCTACATCATGTAAATCCGACACTCATGCCAAGTATTCACGAAGGAAGTTGTGATTCGAAAGAAATTCCTCAAAAAGCCCAAAACGGCGTGCACAGCACAGCAGTATGAAGACATTCGACCCAAACAACCAAAAATGTGAAAAAAAAAACAATAGGATTGACCGCCATCGAAAGGGAGTCAGGAATTTAAAGAACGTGAAGACCGCTGTTTGTTTTAATTTCCGATGTTTAGTTATAAAATAATGTTACTGTTTCCCATATTGTCACAAGAATAGTATCTCTTTTGAAGATGGTTACTATGACTTGTTTGTAAGGAATTTCCACATGGAAAACACTGCTGCCGAGCCAACCATTGGGGAGACATTTGTCGAACAAGTGTACCCAAAAACATGCAATAATTGACAAATTAAACAAATATTTCAGCGTTTTTATTTTAGATCAAGTTAAATTCGTGAACCGTTATATGTACCTCGGAAAGAGCAAAAATACACCTTACTATGAATACCCAATCTCCCAATTCCCCCGGTTACCCGTCAAAAATCTACTAGAATGCCTGCGTAAATTGCTTATAACATTCCGTTTTGATCAACAAATTCGTAGGCTTCTGATTTACATTTTTATGTATTTACAAAAACCGACAGGTTAATAGGTGATTTTTGGCATTTAAAAGCTAATCTTCTTTTAAGAAATGATGACGATTCAGGTAATTTAGTTGAAGCCTGAAGAATATGGAAAAAGCTATTATAATCCGATCCCCAGATAGTAAAGTGCATTTGGACGCTTTTTGCCTATCTAAAATAACTCTCACAAACATTGATGAATTTGGACACTTCCCAAAAAACTTTACTCACAATTCATATGACAATATATGCATTGCTTTTTGACTTCGGTACAAGATTTGTTTTGTTGAAAGTCATAGGGTATCAAAAAGGAATTAAGTCATTAAATCAAAGTAAACGCATTGCTAATGGATTTGGTTGTTAATTTCTGATTTACATGTTTATGTATGAGATACTACGAAAGTGGACTGATTGAAAGATGGTTTTTTGACAATTAGAAGCTAATCTGGTAAGAAATGACAATGACAGAGCAAGTCTCCACTGAGCATCAAAAATGTGTATTTCACTTCATCAGGCATACGTTCAGTTCAGTTACACATGATAACGATCAATTTCATGTAGGCAAAGGAAGGAAACTCCCTTCTCCTAAGCCTGTCGCTAGTGAAGTGCCCGACACATGCAGTCGCGCCCGCATGACCACGAAACAAAGGCGCACTGAGACGCAACAAAGACACTAGCATAAGAATAACTGAACATTTGCAACTAAATAAGAATAACAATAAGCGTAAAGTTGCTAACGTCCCGTCACACTTCAATGAGCTTAATTGCAGGCCGACATTGGGAAAATTCGATCCATCATCTGATCCTCAAATATAAAAGTACAATAAACGATTTTTGTCTAGCTGAAATAAGTCTCAAGGAAATTGATGAATTTCGGACAGCTCAACAATGTGTCCTAAAATGTTCTCATAATTCAAATGACAATAACTTGTTTACTGGCTTAGGAACAAGATAACTGGGTTTAAGTTTACAAACCGTAGATCGAAAACGAAGTTCTTAAATAAAATCAAACCTATTGGTCATCAGCTTGGAAATGCTGTCTTTGAACTTCCTTGATGTTTTTGGTTTCCAATCTTATTGTGCAATGAAGTTTTGTTCCTCAAAACTGAATCGTTTGCTTGCATTTCCCGTGCATACTACACAGACGACATCGGCGCGCACCCAGCGTATAATACAGAGAGGCTCGAATTTTTGAGGATGTGTACCTTTTACTAAAGAAAAACAAACCGAATACGGGGTTCATTCAGGGCTATGAATTGTGCATACGCCGAATCCAGCCTCTTTAGTGGACTTTTGTCTCATTTTTCTCGGACTAAGGTGGACCTTTTTGCCCACTTTGCCAATGACGCAAGCAGCGTGAATAGGTAGCAAACATCTCTAGATCGTCCGTCGGCGATCAATAAACGGCATGGTTCAATTCACTAGGCCAATATTTGCATTTTACTAGACAGAGAACCACCAGACTTTTCCAAATCTTAGTTGTTTCAGCCACTGAGGTCATTCACATATGAAATGCAAAAATGACAATTGTCAACATGCAATTGCTGATCTGATGAACATTCAAAATACTTTGATAAAATCTCGGACTAAGGTAAGGGCTTAATTAAATAACCATCATAATTCACGTGTACAGGAAATTTCACATTTTTCTATACATATCTTGCAGGACATCCGAACATTGTGCCTATTATTATTTCATTCTTTATCGCTGAAGCCCCCTTGTATCTAACACCGTCACACCGGCCAAACCCGGTCAGAGGCCCTTTTAAATTTCCAGCGCAGCGCCATCTTTCACATTTAAGGCCCCGTCCTTGCCACTTTGGGCGCGCAAACAACTAAAGTCATGTATGCATGATTAAAATCGACAACCAAACAATAAAATCTGACTCTCCGTCTAATGATGTATAGTACTCTCTAAATAAACGTATTGTCAGTTGAACTGAGTAACCTTTCCGGCGGAAACCCGCCTGAACTTGATTTAAATCTGTATTTGACCGTTCGCAGCCTGTTGATCGTGGCTAAAGACTGGCAAATACTTTCCCTTCTCTTTCAGAAGAGTAGGCTTAATTCCTCTGTAGTTTCCCGGATAATTTTTGTTACTTTGTTTAAGTAATGGCATTTTAATACTCCATTCCGATGCATACATTCCAGTATCTAGTATATTAAACAACAATGACCAAATTAATGTACATGTAAAAGGGTGTATAAAAGTCAAATTATACACAAATGGTATGACACTTGCAACCAGTTGATTTTCCGAGCTTCGTTTGACAAGTACTTTCTTCGACAGTAATACATGAAAATCCAGTTGATATTCAATACTTTTAACTAAAAGTTGCTGAAATGGGCATTTCTGTTGAGGTAACTACAAAAAGTTCGAAATTTTATCAGGAAAGCCAATGAAAGCATAAGGATAAAGGTTATAGATTCATTGCCAAAACCGTGCTGCTGATTGGTTGGAAAGTTACAGAGGAGCTCACAACGAATGTGTAAGTCTCAAAATGTTAGGATGTGATAAAGGCCACTCGCAACTGATATTTTTATGCTGAGTAACGAAATCTGGCGATACTTTCCAATTCGGACCAATTTAAAACAGTGATCTACGTGGTGTCCGGATAGATTTTCGCTTATCTCGAAAACAGGCTCCGCTGCGTGGCCGTGAACTAGATTGCGTTTCTGTCCGCACGATCAGATTGTCCGCCTTTCCCTGGCCATATCCGACCAACTAAACTTCAGCTGACAGAACGGAAACTGTGCTTGGCGATTATTCATGAATATTCCTCGATGGTATATATTTGGTGAAATATGCGATGTTTTTCATTTCACCGTATACACAATAGCCCCGGCTCATTTACAACAGTGCTGAATGTATCGCCTCAATTTTTGTCCTACTCGATCAGCGAGTGGTGCCTGCGCCAACCCCAGCTATCATCACCAATTGTCAGTGGTTAATGTTTTACGTGCAGAAAATACTGAGGATTAATTCAAAGTTTCGGAAAAAAGTGTTATCAGTTAGGACCAAGGATTCTCAGCATGTACTAGGCATTCTGAGTTGTCTCGTGGAACGCGGAAAACCATAATCGGATTGTTGCATTTGTATATTGATTTTATAAGCTCGGTTTGGACTATAGTTGGCCTTCGTGTTGGTAGCTAGGTCGGGCGCCTTCCAGATAAGAATGTGACGAGGAAACAGATCCCAACAACTAAACACAAACACTTCTTTGAGAATGCAACTGAGACCCTCGACTGCGGAATTCTACAAAGAACCACCCAAGTTAACATTATAGACGAGAACCCCAATTTAGAAAATAAATAGTCCTAGGCCGAGATTTACCGTCGAAAACTGTCACGGGATGCACAAAATACTCAATCCAGATAGGACAACCGATATCAAACTCTAATCCATTGTTATGCGTTCCCGTGCTCTTTTTCCTTACCGGCTGCTATCACCACTCACAAGGTAATTATCTAGAGTTCAATTCGAAAAACTACAGATTCATATCAACTTAATTGACGCTTCACGGACGATAGAGCCTCTCGGGCTTCAACGCGTGATTTGGCTGAGCTGTGTTCTCAAGTTGTCACCATCGCTGCGGCATTTTGATTAGAGTTCCTGATTCACCAGATAGGCTTCTTCACCGGCACTCCCAGTACAGTACTGAGGCACAAAATCAATCTATTGCCTTGTAGATGTCACCGCCATGACTATATTGAGCTAGGCGTCGGCCGAGTTCAGTTTTAATAATGTTGATCAAGTTTTATTATAATTCATGAATGGTGCGGACGGCCTAGTTGAGGCTTGAATGTGTGGGTGCCTGTCACAGTTACGACACTGGACGCCGAGTGACCATTGAGTCTATCATTTGGCTACCACAACTGAATGGGGTCAACTACTGAGACGGTGGTCACTGCATGTCTTATGATACATCATTCGACAGGGTCGTAAAAAGCGGGGGCCATAACGTGAATAATACGCTTACAGGGAAGTCACGCATTTCTCGATATGCGCGGGGAATTTTCAAAGCTCGTCATTCTCCTGAGCGCGGACTTTGCAGGATCAAAGAGAGTGCGGCGCCCGGGATTCATTCTTTAATTACTTCTTTCAATTTCCTTTAACCAGATTTTTGCCCTGAGTAACTTGAGAGTTGTATATAACTTGTGCCCACTCTTCCATATACGACTGAACTAGAATATAGTTATAAACTTTAATGTCGTTGCATCACCTAGCCTTGGTGGAAATAGCGCTTAGAAAAATTAATTTCACGGGGAGGGGACGCTTTTTGTAGCCTAAGGCAGTTGAAATCCGGTTTCCGAAACGCCGGGTAAAATCGGAAGCTAGGATTCATCAAATTTATGCTCTGTGACGTATTTGTAGCCTATGACAGCCTTTCTACAAAATTGTGGTGCATTGCTATCAAACTCCGTTGTTAAATTACGATCATTTTTCAAAAAATTGTGCTCAAATCCTAGGGCGAAAACTTGCCGACTGATAGGTCGCTGAATCGCGATCATCAATAGGAAAACTTGAATTCTTGAATAAAAATATAGTTTCGACTCAATAAATTACCTGAAATCTTCCTTATGTTTTAAAATTTTTAAAGCTCATGTGGAGTCCAAATTAATTGTGATTAAGTCCAAATCTGCGCTACATCGTACCCCGCAACACGAGAAAAATCTCTGGATGAACACACGTTGTTGTAACGTGACGTTTGTTTTGATGTTCGTCTGCGTATGAGAGTGAGTGCGTGTGCGGGTCATCGACGACAGACTTTTTTGTTACAAAAGGCGGAGGATTATGCAATGACGTTAACTATATAGTTTTTCACTTAAACGGCTGCAACGTGCAAGGTGAGTGCCGGTTAACTCACAGTTTTTGTGTGCACAAGCCGACAGCAGTTAGCTCTACCGTGGAGTAAAACATTAACAGCCGATTTCATAAAGGTGGTTTAAAAAAAACAGGTTGAAGACTTAAACCTGGTCTTCCTACACCTGGTCTAATTTTAGACCCAATTTGCATTTCACCTGGTTTTGTTAGACCAGGGAGCCAGTTTAGTAAAACCAGGTTTAAAGTATCTATACCACCCTGCTGTGTCGATCTGGTTTAACCCAACAAAGAAACTATTGAAGTGCTTCAATGAAATCTTGATCACGTGGGTATACAATGGCACACACTGTATAGTAGAATCAGTGTAGACATTTGCGAAAAAGGTGTAAAAGCTTTTCTCATGAGGAAAAATGTAATGTGTGTGACCTACACACGTATACACACATTAAAGTACATGCTCACGATTAGCCGTAACATCATAAATGTCCAAATTTATTTCCGTGCCGTTTTAGTGTTTATTTTCCGCGGCCAAAGGGGGGGGGCAAGACCCCTTCCCGGCAACATTAAATCGGAGACCAATGGAGGTGGAACTCAGAAGAATCAGAAAATGTTGTCTTCAGTCAAACCCGTAGCGCTTATGACGATAACGCCCTGCTCGACCAGTCCAGTTTAAAACAGGTTAAACTTTAAACCACCTTTATGAAATCGGCTGTGTAAGTCCGAGATGTGGCTCAATTTCGGGAGTGCCGACCATTTTGGTCAAAGTCATGCGAGGAGGCATTTTGAGAAGTTTGAACCAATACCTGATCACGGCAACATAGTGATTAGTAAACAACGGCAACCGCCGACATGCGCTCAGTGCAGCATTGT
>NMRA01000094.1:1010723-1022657 GCA_002633005.1 Phoronis australis | reverse complement strand
AAAAAACTTTAAATAACAAACATTTCATGGAGTCACCTAGCTTGCTTAATTGAATGACTAATCTACTTTGTCATTCTAACTTTAAAATTTTGCAAGTCAACCTATAAAAAAGCAATTTAATTTGCTTAATAAAGACAATTTTGATTTTGACTGACATCTAGTGGCAAGTTAGAACTTTATGAGCTTATTAAACTTGACAACAGGTGTCACTAAAAACTAGGTCACATCAGAACTCATGTTAGTAGTACTTAATATGTCTAACTGATATTAAAATCGGCATTGGTATTATTAAAGGATCTTTTGTTTGATGCTCTTGGTCTGTCAAATGCTTTGGAGAAATTATGAGATGCATTGGTAGGAAAGCTAAACTTTGAAGTGTGTAAGAAGTAGGTCACACCAGTGCAGTGTGCAGTTTTAAACCATATATAAATACCTCCAGCACGACCATGCTTATGGGTAGACACAAAACAATGTCAATAACTGACATTCAACATTTGCCTCGAGTTTGGAATTTATAATGTGGAGAACACTGAGACACTTGGTGGTTGCCAAAAGTATTGCTCACAGGTGTCTTTGAAAAGCAAGTTTCTGGTAACTGATATTAGTTGCGATCTCACACGGAATTTTTCTGCATCCACAAAAACTTTGTGGTCGGTCCGTCTGTCATCATTTCTTGTCCATCAACTATCTCAAAAACCACTTGGCAGATCATGGTGAAATTTGATATAGAGGTAATTGGCAAAGATGCGCCTGCACCAGTCAATTTCTGGGTGGATTTGGAACCTTGGTGCCCCATGTTGGCCGCTTTAGTTCACGACAAGCCATTCCTTGTATGTTATCTCAAAAACTGCTTCACTGATCACGATGAAATTCGAAACAGAAGTATATCACAAGAATGTGCCGCAATCAGTCAATTTTTGGACGCTGAATTCAACTACTGTGGCACCTCGTTAGTTTTTGACAAGACAGGTTGATTATCTAAAAACGCGCTAGGCACAACTGGAAATTTGGCACAAAAATGTATAACAGGGATATGCGTTAATAGAAGTCATTTTCATTTTGATTCGACCACCCTCTTGGCTACTTCAGTTTTTGACAATATCGGACAAGACAACTAGTTCTTTTCTGTAGATCATCTAAGTTCTTAACAGGTCATCCTAGAGGCAATTTGTTTGCAAGTGTTGGATTTTATATTTTAACCTATTAATCAAAAAATTATGGGTCATGGGTTGGAGAAATAAATGAAAAATATGGGCGGTGGGTATGAAATAAAAATGCCTTCCCCCCTCCCATACATTTTTTGCTGAAACAGCCCTTAGATAAATGTAACAAGAGCAATGCGAAGCGTTGAAAAGCGCCCACGAATGCACCACAAACGGTGTGCTTCTAGGGGTGTTTATTGGAACGTAGAAATGGCCACCAGATGACGCAAAATACATTGAACCCATCTGAAAACTGGTATGTGTCATGAAAGCTATTAACCAAATTTCATAACAAGAGCAAATGGTGTGCTTTTAGGGTTATTTATTTGTATCATAAAAATGTCCACTAGATGGTGCAAAAACATACAATCCATCCAAAAACAGGAACATGCCGTATTGCATAAAAATCTGTCAAGGAACTTCAGAGAAACAAAGGAAAACAGAATAAAATGAAATTGTCACTAGTGGGCACAGTGTCCGTTGGATGCGCCTGAAAGTCGTCATCGTCTGTTGTTATCTTCATATAAATACACTTACTAAATTTAGCAAAGATCCTACAGTGGGTTTAAGAGATACAACTATGGGCGCAAAACAAAACTACCACTAGGTGGCGCCACAGTAGTCAGTCACCATCATCAAAGGTCATCTTCACACTGAAAACATATATGCCAATTTTCAAATGATTTGGTTGATACAGGGGTGGACACCAAAAACAAGATTTGAAAACACCAAAAATGGCCACTAGGTGGTGCAAAATACCTCGATTCCATCCAAAAACAGAAAGACAGCGTCATCACACTAATAGATGCCTATATTTAAAATTTTATGAAAATTTGTTGAGGACCTTTGAAGATACTGAGTTAAACGTAAAAACTAAAATTGCCACTAGGGGGCACAGCAGTAGTCAGATCTGTTCGAAAGTTGTTGTCATCTGTACTCAATATCATATAAATACACTTGCTAAATTAAGTAAAGATCCTGCGAACGGTTTAGGAGATACAACCATAGGCGCAAAAAAAAACTGCCACTAGAAGGCACACCACTGGTCGGATCTGTAGTCATCGTCGTCTGTTTTTAACATCATGTAAATATAGTTACTAATTTCGTAAAGATCCTGCTAACAGTTTAGGAGATACATCCATAGGCGCAAAAAAAAAAAAACTGCCACTAGGAGGCGCCACAGTAATCGAAATCGTCGGAAAATCATCGTCAACCGTCCTCTTCATAGTAAGCACATACATGCCAATTTTCATAATCATACTATGAGCGGTTTGGTTGATAGAGGTGGACGCAAAAAAACAGACTCGAAAACAGTAAAAATGGCCACTAGGTGGCGCAAACTACGTCTTATCCATCCCAAAACGGGAGGATAGCGTCATCTCACTAATAGGTGCCTACATACCAAATTTCATGAAAATCCGGTCAGGACTTTTGAAGATACAAAGGTAAGCGTAAAAAACTAAAATTGCCACTAGGGGGCAAACCGGTAGTCGGATCCGTCCGAAAGTTCGCACATGCCGTCCCATTCGTGAATGGAACATATGCACCTAATTTCATAAACGTATGTCAAAGGGTTTTGGAGATAGAGCAGCGGACGCCGGACGGATGGACCGAGATGACGGCATATATAAATATGAGGGCGCATAAAAATGGCCACTAGGTGGCACAAAATGTCTCCAATTCAATCGAAAACCGGATTATAGCGTCACCTTACTAATAGATGCCTATCTGCCACATTTTATGAAAATCTGTTGAAGACCTCCGAAGATACAGAGGTAAGCATGAAAACTAAATTGCCACTAGCGGCACACCGGTAGTCGGAGAGGTTTGAAATTCGTCGTCATCTGTCGTGAGCTTGGTAGGAACACATCTACCAAATCTCATCAAGATCCTGTGAGGAGTTTAGCAGATACAGCTGCTGACACCGGACGCCTGGACACAAATAATGGCAATATGCGACCACATATAAATATGTGGGAGCATAAAAATCAGCCAAGAAACTCAGAAAACAGACAGACAAATGTAAAAATCTAAAATTGCCACTATGGGGTACATCAGCATTTTGATCTCTTCAAAATTCGTTTGAAGTTCACAGGAAACAATTAACTAAAAATTAAAAATGATATCGCGAGAAGTTTATGGTTGGTTTTACAGCTGCAGACAATGAACCACATATGTATAAGTGGGCGCATAAAAAAGGTAATAACTGACCAACAATCTTGTTGAATTCTTCCTGAATCTCTTCTTTAGACTTTGCCTTAGGGATGTTGCCAACAAATACACGCACATTGCCCACTGAGATGTTCACTTTCAGAGTGCGGCCATTAGACAGCTCATGACCATCCAACTGAAAAAGATATAAATAGACTTTAATAAGGTGCAGTCACGAGTTGATGTGTACAAGCTATTACATGTCACACACGTACCCATTCTCTTGTACAAGCTACTACCTGTCACACACGTACCCATTCTCTTGTACAAGCTACTACCTACAGGGCTTGGAATGACCAGTGACAAGAAAAGCGTAAATTTTTACGGCCCAAAACATGCGCGCACCCAGCCTTGAAATAGTCGATGTGGACCCTTATGGCGACAAAAATCTGGACTAAAAAAAAAAAACAGCACCACCTCCAGGAGCGTGCATCGGCGTCTTTTTAGCTCGTCCGTCCACTCCCACCTCCTCACATTTTTGGCTGCAGAGTCGTAGTATTTGTCACCGCGGTTTACAATCACACGAGACGCCATTGAAGAAATCCACCATGCTATTCCAGATGCTCCGGCAATGTTGACAATTGACGTTCCTCCCAACATAAAGAGCAACTTCCGCTTTTCGAGGTGAAAGTCGTCGGCAACGCCGCGGTAAGAAAGAAATTTGCCACGGAAATTTTATATCAAATCCGATTTTTTTACGCAGAAATATAACATACGTGGATAGAACATTTGAAAAAAGCAGAAATCCGCGTTTCCGCGGAAAATTCCAAGCCTTGTACCTGTCACACACACACCCTGTTTCTTGTACAAGCTACTACCTGTCACACACGTGCCCATTCTCTTGTACAAGCAACTACCTGTCACACACGAATCCAGTCTCTTGTACAAGCTACTATCTGTCACACACGTACCCAGTCTTTTGTACAATCACCAGATTGACACACTTTTTATTGCGTAACATCTGGATTGCTCTTATGCAGAGGTTAAACAAAAAGCAGTATCAAGTAAAAGCTCAATACAGATGAGATTAATGACGCACCCACGCACACACAGGGTACAACTATAGTTTACCTTCGCTACAGCTGCATTGGCAGCCTCTTTGTCACAGAATGTAACAAAACCATAGCCTCTGTTCAGCTTGGTTGCAGGGTTCATCATGATCCTCAAGTCCCAGATGGTGCCTGATTCCTCAAACAGGGGGATTAGCTCATCTTCAAACATGTCACGTGGGATCTTACCAACAAACACCTGAAAGGTAGGAAGATGATGTACACAAAAAGAAACACAAGCTGGAATATTCATAACCATGTTTCCTGAGGAAACAACCAGGACACATGCTCCGGCGATGAGTAGAGCTAGAAGCATTTAAAATAAATAAACCACGAGACCAGCCGTTCTGTCCACTATGATGAACTACGTCCTTCCCAGGGTGTTCCAGAAGTCATAGACAGTAAAAGCATTAAAATGTAACGCAGAAAACATGGCCCTATGACAGTCCACTGCATCTACATATTAAGCTTCTAACTACAAACGCGAAAAACTACTGTAAACAAGACTTAAATTTTTTACAGCTTTTCACAAACCTCGTCAATGAAAGTTAACAAACAGAACATTCAGTCGTGTGCACAAACACTGCCCTTTCATTCAAACTGGTCATTTAGCATGACTACCTCGTGTCCAGCACCAGGCTGTGGTTGGTCTCCCCAATTGGGGGGTGGACCGCCATACTTCCTCTGACCTGTGGTCACCTCCATCGAATAGCCAGTACGCTCGAGGATAGCCTGAAAATCAAATGCCTATTAAAAAAATTTGGAAACGTGATGTTGATAAGAAACAAACAAGAGCAACACAGAGCATTGAAATACGCCCACGAATGCACCGCAAACGGTGTGCTTCTAGTGGTGTTTATTTATATCATAAAAAAGGCCACTAGATGGTGCAAAATACTTTGAATTTATCAAAAAAAAAAACAAAAAAACAGGAAAATGTCACTGTTTCTTTAGCAGAAAGCTAATTACCACACTTCATGAAAATCCACCACGGAACTTTGGAGAAAAAGAAAACGGAAAAAAATGAAATTGTCACTAGGTGGCAGAGTGTTCGTTGGATCCGTCAGAAAATCGTCGTCCTCCGTTGTCAACTTCATATAATTACATGTGCTAAATTTAATAGACTCTGCAGAGGGCTTAGAAGATACAGGTATTGGTGCAAAAAAGATAAACTGCCACTAGGAGGCACCACAGTAGTCGAAGTCGGAAAATCATCTTCCAAAAAACAACCTCCCCAGAAGAGCAGCTGTCAAGTTAGAACACTGGCAAACACCATCTGACGACATGTTAATTAGCTGATCTCGAGAGAAGAGCATTTATTGGTCGATACCTAAAACGCAGAATCGGAACAACCAGTCATCGTCTATTGTGTTTAGTGCTAAGTCGTCAGATATTGCTGCTGGTTTTCTCTGTGGTTTCAGGTATAAAGAACATTGGTAAGGAGTTGGTTGTGACAACAGTTGGTTGAGACGACAGTTGGTTGTGACAACAGTTGGTTGTGACAACAGTTGGTTGTGACAACAGTTGGTTGTGACAACTCAGTCTTTGAGCATACTCTGGCTCTTTTCAGATTCCTGCTGGACACCCAAGAAGCAGGGATAAGGTACGTACATTTAATTTGGCTTCATCAGGACCATTCTGTGTGTCTGCAGTCTTGGCCACATTGGATAAGGCCAACTGCCGGTGCACTTTCATGACACCACAAAGGTAGGCACTCTTGTTGGATACATGTTGCAGTTTGCTTTTGGCAAATTCTTCTATCACCTTCTTGGCATCTTCTAGTTCAAACTCCTTCAGGGCGTCCAATGCTCGCTCATCCAGATCACCATCCACAAGCATTTCTAAAAGTACAACAAGCATATACTAACAACAATCATGCCAAACAAACAACCAACGGCAATATCTGCATGTAACATGCCCACACTTTGAGAACCAGTTGATGCCCTGTTGATTCAGTGGAAAAAACTAGTTCTCAAAATGCGGGAAAATTATATCTGACTAGAATCCAACAATAGACTTCTTCAACAAAAAATTTTCTCAACGACACACGCACGCACACATGTATATATGTATGTGTAGGTCTATGTGTATGTATATATATGGTATGGGAGTGAGCCAGAAAAATGTTGATGCCATGTAATCTTGCGTGTGCCAAAAAACACAATTTGTGTGGAATGTATCAATTTAGTTTGAACCTGTGGTTGCAACAACTGCAAATCACAAAAGCCTTTACAATAGATGGACCTTTATACTGATGCATTTCTCAACATCGACTATCGGATTATTTGAATGGTATTTTCCAACCAATTGGAATGCCTGAATATTTTGTTCTGTTAACCAATGAGAAATCAAGTTTTACAATCGCTGCATAGTGCTTCAAAAAACTGTAATAACTGTTCTGCTTATAAATGCCACCAATAAGTAAGTGTCTTGTAATACCAGCTTTAATAGTATACTCATTTAAATCACTAATTCCCCCTAATCCAAAGCTAAAAAATGTTCGCTACTATAGAATTGTACGTACATCTAAAACCTAATGAACAACTTCCCCGGAGTTTCAAAATTCTGTTGTGGAGAATACTGCTGTATACTATGTATTTACTGCGTTAAATAAGGCTAAGCACCAATTTGACATTGAAAATAAAAGAATGAAAAGTTAGCAACAGGGCAAGTAAACTTAAACCTGCACTGTAGTAAACGTTTGGCCAGACTCACTTCTGGCACAATTATTGGCGTTGACGCACTTTCATATTTAAGGTTTCAGTAGTGAACACTCAACTCTCATAAAATCCCGTCTTACTTCCTTATTACCTTACTAACAAACTAAACTTCAACTTTCTGCTACACTGTTTGTTCTCTTCACATGCAACTTAAGTGCTAGTCAAAAATTTAAATATTTCAGAGAATCCGAATGTATTATTATGGCAAAATCTCAACACTTACGGACAAAACTAATAGCCAGTATTGCCAGTAATTGCCAGTATTGCCCTTTTTCATTTTTTCCTGTTCTCCTGACAATATTTTGAATGCCCACAAACATTCAAAATATGTGTCTGTTGGTAGCTATGGTACACAACTTGAACATGGCAGAATATCATTTTGGTGCTACCTTTCACATGTTGGCCACATTCCATCTTTAATTGGTAACATTATACCACATCATAATATGACTAACAATTAGCAACAGGTCAAACCATGACAACAAACAAATAAACAAACAAACAAACAAAACACAGAACCAGTGGACTTACCAGTAAAATAAAGTTTTCTGTCTAGTTCCTCAGCGACACTCTCATTGATACCAGCTTCCACAAGCTTGTCATACTGTTCTGTTCTTTCGTAAGCTGGACCTTCTTCTTCTTGTGCATCCATTGGCTGTTCATTGCTGTCACCATTAGGTTCCTGTGTTATGTCAGCCATTCTATAAAGAAACATGTCAACAAATACAGACCACTAGCAATGTGTAAACAAATATTCCTCAGGACAACAGAAGGGAAAATGTGACCACTGACAGGACTAACTGCAAGGCATGTTGGCTACCACAGTCAAGCTTGTTTGTATACCAGTCAAAGTGCCGAGGGTGCCAGATGGACCGATTCCATAAAATAAATAAAATAATTGTGAACCAAGGATAGTGCTCTATTTGGTGACTTGCACCTCAACCGATTTGCCACTTCAGATAGTGTTTGGCAACCTGGTAATAATCCCAAGTCGCCACACCAAGTATAAAAGTCGAAAAATAATTCGCCTGAAATTTGTATCAAAATTTGTGGCCACTTCCCAACTTTAAATTACCGTATTCGCCGTAATAACCGCCCAGGGCGCTTAGAAAACTTCGGTTCAGGGGGGCGCTTATTATAACCCAAGGCGGTTGAAACCCGGTCTCCGAAACGGGTGAAATCGGAAGCTAAATTTCATCAAATTTACGCTCTGTGACATATCTGTAATCTACGAAAGACTTCCAACAAAACTGTGGTGCATTGCTATCAAACTTTGCTTCTAAATTACGATCATTTTACAGAAAATTGAGCTGAAATCGAGCGAAAACTCCCCGACTGCCTCGAAATCGCAGTCTTCGATATGGCGACTTCAATGCTTTAATAAAAATAGTCTTGACTCAAGCAAATTACCCGACATCCTCATTAAGTTTTCTAAATAGCGTTCCCGTGGAGTCTGGATTAACGGCAGGTTAAAGTACAAATCTGTGCAACATCGTGCCATCTACATGTATGATCGGCAACACGGCGAGAAAAATGTCTGGACGAACACACGTTGTTGTCACGTGACGTTTGTTTTGAAGTTCGTCTGCGAGTAAGCGAGTGCGTGTCACCAGAGTTCATTTGCCAAAGCAGAGACCGTCTTTTGGCCAGAGCCACGCAATCTAACGAGTTAGATGTGCATTGTGTCTAAAGATATTTGCACAAGCAGTAGGCCTAAACCAGAGAGTGTTTCATTCAGCACTTGCCGGTCTCATGTGCTAAAAACGTTCGTCATTTGTTTCGGTAGGGCCCATATTAGTCGCCGTGTAGCTGGTTGCGTACGTAACTATCTGACAGTTATTTTTCGGTGTAAGCATTCATTGTCAGTTGTCATTTTATCGGATATTTGGCTTAAAACACCAATTATGGTTAATCAAACAATCCATCTAAAAAATAACGCAAACATGTTTTATAGTATTAGAAATTGTGGGAAATTAGTGCCAATATTCATTTCTTGCCGATGCTATGCAACCCGTTTCATGAATGAATAGTTCCCGACTAATGTCTTTGACGACAGGTTCATATATGCAGCGCACGCTTCCTGGCCACGTGCGTTTAACACCGAGTTATTTCTATTCATGGGGCAGTCGACGTGTCTGTACTGAAAGGTCAGACCAAAGCGGGACACGGTCGTCGCGAGAGTAGCAACGCTGTTGCGTTCTTTTTGAAGCGCTGCGTTACTTTGAAGTGTATAGTCACGGCAACACAAACGTAGCAGTGCTGCTGGTGGTCTAGAAGACCCGTGCAAAACTTTTTTGATAAATTGAAGACGTTACTGTTATAGCCGAGTTTTAGGACTGTAGGTACGTCATTGTTCGCATGTACACGTTCATGGAGTGGGCGCTTATTTCAGCAAAGTCTGAAAACGCGTGGGGGGGCGTTTTTAGGGGCATGGGCTCTTATTACGGTGAATACGGTAATCTTTTCTACTTAGTGTTCAAGTGTTTCACACGAATGCATGCCTCAAATTTTTTTAGAATAAATCAAGTGGCGTCGGGTCAAGGAATTTTTAGACCCATACTAAAAACTTTAGGAATGCAGTGATGTAATGGCGCGCCGGAGAGCAGCCCCCTTGACAGCTGATCGTCTTGTCGGTTTACAAAACAACTGAAAAATAGGTACCATACAATTAGAATGACGAAAAAGGTTATCACAGTATATCATTTTCTTAATTTCATATATTACAGCGATTGCCTTTTCGATTGAGCCAGCAAAACCTCCCAGGCCCTAGCAGCTCTCTGTGAGAATTTCAGTCAAAGTGATTAGTAATTTTGTCTTTGCAATGGCTTATATGACCGTTTAAGAAATGCGTGGGTCACAGGTTTACATTGCCTTATGTTACCAATATTTTAAAACCTCGTTAGAATTTAAAATTTCAAATTTTATTCTGGAAATTCCCAGGCTTCCATAAGGCCACCATGCGTTTGTTTACATAGCGTTCACCATCAATATGGCGAACTGCGCGTCACGCGCTGTCTCGCTTGCTAGTATTGTCGAAGAAAAAGTTTGATAACGGGAGTATTTGTTCGAGTTGGAAGGAATTAAACACATCGACAACCTCCTAAGGTGTTCCTTTATGCGCAAAAGGTATTTATAACAATGTGACTTTGATGGTTTAGTCGGTGCGAGGCATAATTCGCCGAAAAGCTTCCGGCGTACAGAGCGCCTATAGGAGCTGCATCGCCTCTGGTTCGGGCCAACAGAGGCGATGGTCATTGCCTACTTCTTTTTATGCTTATATTCACGATTTCAGGTCACCGGAGTCTACATTTTTGGAATCACCATGGCGAGAGGATTAAAAAAATATTAATATCAAGTATGCACATAAATGGAGTCCGGTAATTGTTTACAATACGACAACATTGACTTACACATATGATTTTTGTATCGTTTGATTCCTTGCAAAGTTATCTTTCCAAAAGTACACAGAAATTATTCCTACCCCGTTCTTTTAATATTTTATCGTGAAATTTCTGCTCGCACCATTTCCCGGTACGCGGTAGTAATACCGCCATGTTGAATGGAAGGAGTCATGTGGCGGTCAAAAACTTAACTAATCCACCGACTTCTATAGAACGTCGCTTTTCATAAGGTCAAATTGACCGAGACTCGTCTATCCCCTGCCTGAGTTAAGGTGCCAAGGATTCGAATTCGATCCTATAGTGACCCTGTTAGCACGAAACCGCGAAAAAAAGCAGGAGTTGTTTATCAGGTCCATATTGGTGAAAATGGTATCACTTCAGGCAATTTCGTGGAAAAATGGTCAAATGGTCACAAGTATAAAAAAATTGGAACAGGTGAAATGCTGCTACTTGTTCCTCCATATTACGTCAGGAAAACTTTAGTAGGGAGGACATCGTTTTTTAAATTTTTTTACAATACTCATGTGTCATACATTTTTGAAAAGCCCTTGGTGTGAGAAATGAAATGGTGCAAAAATCAGAAAAATTGGATGAGCGGTTGACAAGAAAATGGCCGTTGAAGTGCGACGTTTATGCGCAAAATATCTGCCTTTTTACATAATTTCGTAAAAAATAAAAGAATACACATGTGCTGCATATAAAAAGATTCGACTCATTGGGACAAACATTGTGGTGTGTATTATATAAAATTTGGATCGATTTCTACAGAGATATTGCTGTTTAAGTGTGTTGTTATAGCATATAGAACAAGGCTCATCGTGTTTGGTGAAAACAATGGATTACACAGCTTAAAAGAGCAAAGACACCACATCAGCTCAGAAATAAATACATCTGAGCTAGGAGGAAATTCCACATCAAATCACAAGATCACATTGGTGGATTTGGGGGGGGCAAGGGGGTCTAGCTGGCCTAGCTGGCCCGTGGCCCTCCTAAAACTTCATTTGGCAGTTTGAGGGTGCAAATATCTTACGGGTAAAATCCTGCATAATATTCTGCCCTGCCCCCCCTCCTATCTAAAAATCCTAGATCTGCCCCTGAATACTACTACATGGGCAACACATCATTGCCTGACAGTGACAGGGGGTTGGGGGAGGCTATAGCTCCCCCACTTCAGTGCTGGATGCTACCCATGTACTATTAGATCGTATCATGGCAAAAAACATCAAAAAGTAGACAAAAGACCATTTGGGAAAACAAATCACTCTTAACATGAAGGATTTCATCATTTACGCAACAAAAACTTTGTAACAACTTTATTTCGAACGGTGAAGTTGCTATGCCATTGAACTTC
>NMRA01000094.1:981835-1000821 GCA_002633005.1 Phoronis australis | reverse complement strand
TGCCTCAGTTTGTGTTTGGACGCCCTGCCCCAGTTTGTGTTCGGACGCCCTGCCCCAGTTTGAGTTCGGACGCCCTGCCCCAGTTTGTGTTCAGGCACACTGCCCCAGTTAGTGTTCGGACACCCTGCCCCAGTTTGTGTTCAGACGAGAAGTTAAAACTGAAGTAACTGATGGGTTGCAACTTCTCTTAAACCGCTGTCAAAAATTAGAAGAAGTGATTTGTTTGGTCATTCAATAACTGACAGTCTGTAATTGCAAAAGACCATTCTTGGCAAATACATCATAGCACCATCATGTCCATGTAGTTACAAGGATTATTTCATAATGTCACAATGAACTTAGAAAATGGCTTACAAAAATATAGCTTTTGTATACTCTATATCAAAAGTCTAGCTTTTGTGTAACCTGTGTTCCAAGCTGCAGAGCTATTTTTTTTTCAATTAATCTTTGGACAAAACAAATCAAATAATGCTTCATAACTATGTCCTATTAAAACCAAAAGTAATAATGTATTTTGTTCAATAAAAGTGTCTATGAAAAGGAGAGCATTCCATCTATTGTAATTGGTTTGAGTACTGTGTAAGATTTTTGCCTGCTTGTTAGTGAATGAATTTATACAAGGGGCATCATTTGTAACGATTATTAGAACCCATTATCTTACCTAGGGTTGCTGCAGAGTTCCATTATTACCTAGAAAAGATACTCTGATTTAATCCCTTGTCATAGAAGCAAACTCAGGAATATTTGTAAAATTCTGTCTTGTTTTACCCTGTCATCTAGACAATTGTTGTTTGCCATTGAACAAGTGAATGGGTTTGACAGCTGGTGATAAACAAGGTGTTTCAATTGGGCTGAAATATCCCATGACTTTTACCTGCTGCCTCAATTACTCAACACAACTGGTGACCTTTGATGTGATGTTTAAAAAAATATTGGCTGGCATTTGACTTGGTGACTGTGCATAAGTTGGATTGGGAACCTTGATAAGTAAGAGGTTTTACAATTTTAATTTATGTCCTGCCTATGCAGACTCATTTGCGCCCCAGGTCAAATGAACATTACAAAGAAGTCACACCTACAGGCCTAAAGCTGGTATATGTGTATTGTCTTCAGGTGACTAGAGGTATGGGTTGTTGGTTTGTATAAGTCTAGTATTTTCATAACACTTGACTGCCATTTCCGTGTATTTTTGAAATCCCAGAAATATTTCAGGAAAAAATACACTGGATTAATTTCACAAATGGTTGTGTCCCATAACGATTTTCTGTCTCATGGCAAAGTTTTTTCATAGTTAAAATTTCTTGAAAAATTCATGGGACTATTTCCACAGATTTTCACGTAGGACAAGTTTTGAGCCCTAAGGGAAGAATTGGCTATAGTCAGATGGAGCAGGTGCAGTCTCAAGTTGTTGTATTTTTCTTGTAAAAATTGTTGATCATTTTCTGTGACATAAAGGTAACACAGCACTAAATTCAACATGTTGTTTTTCATTTGTTTATCTGTTATTTTCTAAATTCATGGGATTATAGACTGTAAGGAAACAATATTTTTTCTCTTGATAGTTTACAAATGTTTCCTTGTAACATATCCAAGCCCAAAAATGCAGTTTTTGTGTGGATGGATACTGTTTCTTTATACTGGCTTTCATGTGTCATGTGAAGCACAATTGTATGTCTTAATCCTGTATGGTTATTACAGCCTGCTGCGTCTAAGACCTTATGTCTAATCTCTTGAACTCCAGCGTGAAGCATTTGCTGCTCAATTTATCTCAGAACCTGTTAAGAGAACGGAAACACAGGGATCGGAAATGGGATATCGCGTTTTAGGAGACCATTGACTTTCCAATGCGCTATTTGCAAACATAAAACGTTTGTCCAGTTGGATGCAGCGCCCAGTCAGAAGGGTAAACATTGACTTTAACCCTGCCTATTCACAATGGGTCTTAGCAGTCAACATGACCATCAGACTTCATTTACCTTTTCACAGCTTGTGTTTGTCCTGTCAGCCCCCTGCTAGTTTGTTGATTTGTGTGTGTCACATGGCCCAAGTGACATCTTACTGGGGCCTTTTTTTTGAAAACTCCAGCTTTTGTCTTTTGACTTTCGGCTAAAAATCTCTACGAATGGCTAAAGCATGTTTCACGAAAATCAGGTTAAGGATCAAAGTCATAAAATTAGTTTTTGCCACTTTACAATCAGATTTCTGACTTCAGGTATAAGTCAAAAGCCAATAGACAGTGACACTTGGAGAAACAGCCACTGAACACTTCCCTTGTAATTGAATAGGACAACCTGTCTAATTTTGCACAAAAATAATTTGCCAAAGTCTCAATTTTTCTATTTTTAAGGGCAATTATGTTCTTAAAAATCACTAGTTTTTTATAATCGCTCTATAGTACAGACCATGCTCAAATCTGTATAATTGCTAAGTCTCTATTTTTGTTGTTGTATAACTTTCTTATATGTGTATTATGCCATACCTTTACCTGTCACATGTTCTGTGTCTACATCCATCTAATTGTTTTTATTTTGGTATACGAGCACTTTATATGGATTATTTTTGAGAGCCTTTTTCACCAAAAGTCATCTCTGCAAAGAAAGTTCTCAGTTGCTTAATAGAATAGGTTGTGCATTAACAAATATACTTTTCCAAGGAAAGCTTTTTGTTGTTCAGAAATTAACTTTCTTGTAACAGATTAATCATTTCTTGATAACAAGACAGTAACACTAGGTTGTGAGTTAATTCTGCATCTCTCTAAGTTGGCAATAGCCAGTAATAACATTTTTACAGTTTCCAAAAAGTTTTTATTAACTCAGGATCTAAAACTGTCGTCACTTTTGCTTTGCTAAAAGGTGACCCTTTCCAGTGAACATTTTCAAACTAGGTGCTGCAAAGTAGATTTAATTATTTATTATCTCGCACACTATGGTCATCTCAAGTAACATCTCACTGCTTGCTGAACTTTTATAAACTTGGTCCCCTTCAGGTTCCGCAAAACAACATTGTGGAAATTGTCTTATTTTGCTCAAAATTAATCATCAAAGTTGTCGTTTTCCATCTTGCCAAGGCTAATGGGTTTTTTGTGAACAATGACCACTTTACCAAAAGTTGTTTTTTGACATTTTCACAGAACAAACCAATCTGATTCGGATGGATGTGCCAAAATGTTTTAAATCTTTATTATTATCTTGGAGAAATTTGCGAAAATCACATTTCACTTGTTTGCCATAGTGTGTCCTAAATAGGTCAGGAATTAGTTAATGGTTTTATGCAAAATTATGATTCCCTTTTTCAATTACATTTCATGATGTGCTACAATAACTTAATTTTCCCTTCATTTTTTTACTGAAACTGTTGGAATATGTCATTTTGTATAGACATTCAACTTGTTGTATGGACCTTGTTTATTACTTATATATGCTTTCTGTTTTGTGTTCAGACATTTATAGACAAGGCAGGCCTCAACAAATATTTAACTATTGTCTGTCAATTATTCTAGTAGGGCTATTGTACCTAATTTCCTGAAGATTAGTCTTCAAATTCAAGGATTTATAGGTGTTGGATAATAGTCTCATTTGAATGTATTGCATATTAGTTCTTCAATTATAGGGAAGACAGTAAATGCTGTGTAAAACTTGAAAAATGTTGAAGTCACAAAATCTTTGTAATGACTTAAGATTGAATGTCTTGTGACTGAAGGCAACGTTTCCAAAATATTTTCCACGCTGAATCTTTGTCAGTAACGTCGTTGCCATTTTAGGACTTTTGTTGCCATTAATAGTGTTTGGTATTACCGTACCACTGGTATTTCTTTGAATTATTATTTTTAGAGTAATGACGTTGGTGAAAGTAAAGCAATGATAATAATAATAATAATAATAATAATAATAATAATGATGATGATAATGATAGTATAATTCAAATAACAGATGACTGTCTGGAGACTGGATCTTCTAAGAACAACTATTCCATACTCATCTGGGTAAACATCCATGCCAGCTTTATTTCCATTTTTTATGCGATCACATGTTTTTATGTGGACACATTTTGCATCCCCGTCCCGCGTCCGTTTGGCATCCGTTGCTCTTTCTCCAAAACTCTTCGACATTTGTTCACGAAATTTTGCACATGTTACCATTCATGGATGGGACAGCATGAGCGAACTTTGGGATGGATCTGACTACCAGTGTGCCTCCTAGTGGCAATTTTAGTTTTTTGTTTATCTCTGTATCTTCAAAGGTCCTCAACGAATTTTCATAGAATTTGGAATATAGGCATCTATTGATGAGATGACACGAGGTATTTTGCGCCACCTAGTGGCCATTGTTGCTGTTTTCGGTTCTGATTTTTGGCGTCCACTTCTCTATCAACGGAACCATTCTATGGATGATTCTGAAAATTGGCATGTATGTTCTCAGTGTGAAGAAGACAGTTGACGATGAGGACTTCGACTACTGTGGTGCCTCCCAGTGGTAGTTTTGAATTGTTTTGCACCTATAGTTGTATCTCCTAAACCCATTGCAGGATTTTTATTAAATTTAGTATGTGTTTTTATACGAAGCTAACAGCAGACGACGACTTTTAAGCGGATCCAACAAATGCTGTGCCCTCTAGTAGCAATTTCATTTTTTCGTTTCCTTTGTTTCTCTGAAGTTTCTTGACAGGTTTGTATGAAGTTTGGTAAATAGCTTTCTATTATATTAAAGAAATGATGGCATGTTCCCGTTTTCGGTTGGATTCAATGTTTTTTGCACCATCTATTGGCCATTTGTATAAACAACACTACAATCACACGGTTTGCAGTGCGTTCATGGGTGCATTTCAACACTCCGTGTTGCTCTTGTTTTTAGTTTCCTGGACACAAGTTGCTGTGACACTTGCTGCTTGGACATTAGTTATGTGGACATTAATCTGGATGAGTACAGCAGTGTCATCTGTAGTTTCAAACTTATAATGAGCTGAATGATACTGTACATTAGACACTTACGATGTCACACCTTACTTTGATGGTGACCTTATGATGTCACACCTGACTTTGATGGTGACCTTATGATGTCATACCTGACTCTGGCGGATACTAATGTTCTCTCTAAATGCTTCTGGCATCTTAATTTTCAAGGTTTGTGCTGTTTGTTATTGTTGGTTGCTTTAAATTTAGGAATAATCACTAAACGTGTTCTTTAACATGGTCTTAAAATCTGTTTAGTTTTTACATAAATTTGAAAAATATTTCAGTTAGGGTTAAGTTTATTTACTTTAGAACACATTATGACCGAACACTGATTAATTATTTTATCAAAATTTTCAACAAAAGTAAGCAGGAAAAAAACTTCACTTCATCAATTCCAAAGTTTATATCCTACAACTGTCATCAACATATACGCAAGAAAATTCAAGCGTTTTGTTTATACAGTTAGCTTTTAAAAGTTGGAAAAACGATTTTAGCAATTATTTTTGTTTGAATTTTAGGCAACTTTATCGCATAAACTACTTTCACTTAGAAAACAATTTGTAAGGTTTATTTCGAGTAATGGGGCATTATTGATCGGAAAGTTAGTACATTGAGCCATAGAATAATTCAATCATTTCTGACTCATACACTCCCAGTCTCTGTCCAAGTGGATAACCAATACCCTGTGTGTTTGCATACCAATGTGCAAATATTGGGTGAGAAAAAATTAAGTTTTAATTTGCACCCATAAAGTTGACATTTAAAAGGGATTTGTTGTTGTGACTAGACTTGAAGAGGTTTAAATGTTGACCTCTATCATTGTGGCTTTAGAAAGGATTGCAGTGAAAATACAACCATGTCAACCTACCATACTTTGTAAGCTAATTTATACACATTTTGTTGTCTCTTGACACACAGTAGAAACCAGTAAAGGAGGACTAATCAACATCCTTGGACACCCAGATGTGAAGTTTTTCAAAAACTAGATATTCACGTATTGTATAAAATTGTATCTGTATTTTCATTGCTATTTCACAAAACTCATGAAATATACAACTAATTTGGAATGAATTCTGTTAACTTCAGTTATGAATCTTTGTCAGCCATTTTCAGGCCTTTACAGCATTACGTACCATTGTGTGGTCGATTCGTCTGAAAATTTACGCCTGAGGATTTTTTGGCTCATATTTTTGTTTTTCCTTTGAACAACAGAAGACTTCGCTGATAAACAAAAAATTTGAGATACGGTTCCCTGTACATAACGAGCTGGATGTCGCATTTGTGACCTGAAATTTGGAAATGCGAGCTGATTTTTGCCAGCTCGTATCAAGTCGCAAAATGCGACCTGGAATTTCGTACACAAGCTGAGTTTTTACAGTTCTCGGCAGATACCTGACAAATATAAAGCAGCTTGTGTGAATCCGACCATTATTTGGTTGTTTCTAAATCAAGTTCAAAAGAACACTAAAGGAGAACAACCCTCCCGATGACTTCTAAGCATGTTGCCTGAACATGGAAAAATGCAGACGTGTTTCATTGGCTAATATTTTCTGCTACTGGATGTCTTGCAAAAGTTGTTTAATTTGCAAAGCTTGGTCTGTAAACAAAAAGTGAAAGGATTTGCACTCGGAGTTAATTTGAATCTTTAACGATTTTGATGACAAACCTAACAAATTCGTGAATACTTTTTCAACAAGTATTTCCGCCATTTTTACATTGCAAGCTTAGCTACTTGAATGCATGCACGTTGGCAACTTGCCTTGCGCTCTAGAGCCTTTCAATGGCAGTCGTGAAAAACAGTAATGCTGTATCTGAATGTAAGAACTCAATTTTACGGAGGTAACAGCATAATATAAACATTTTCTCGATGATCTAAAAAGTCCATTTTGGCACGTAAAAATGGCAGAAATTTTTGCGACCTAGCATTTATGAATGCGAGGTGGATTCTGAAAATGTGAGCTGGAATTTTGGCTAAGTCGCAAAATGCGACCTGGCGATTTTCATAGTGCTGTGTATTCACACTAATAACATACAGCTTTAATACAAAGTAATTTTTCAGGTTTTTGGATATTCATGTTCGAGGCAAAAGTTACAATTTTTACATAAAATGATTGTCACATGATGTTAAACAAGGGTGTGACTTTTTTAAGGCATGAATTTAGACTTTTCAGTCATTGAAACTTTACCGGCCGCAGCAGCAATCTGTAATTTATTCATCAGTGCACTTATAAAAGTTATTTCATTTCAGTGTTTGTCACATATCCAAAGTGCAGTCTTGTTACTGTGGTTGGGTTGAATTTCATTCATTTGTAGAAACAAGCCGATCATATAATAATCTCTATTCACAACATATGTAATCATATCCAATGCGTGATGTTTTTTAAAACAAAAAATCATGATATAGCCTCAGTCCTATGTAAGATGAAGACACACTAGCCTGAAAATGAAATGTTATCCAGGTGGCATTAACCTGCTATAATAAATTGAATCTGAGGTCACCTGCAATATTTCAATACCTCTTTGACATATAAAATTTTTACCAGACGAACTGTCTTATATTATCCTTAAAGGAGAATGCCACCCAAAAAACAACCTATTTTGTTTCAATTTAGATCAAGTAGTTACACTCGATAACAGCAAGTACAGTTCTTTTACCTGACGGCAGATGGAGGTGTTGAAATTAACCAATGATGTCAGAGGTTCGAATGCAGTCTGTTCAGCAGTTCACAACATGGTTACTGGTGTCAGGTTGTCGCTTGAATTCATCGTTTTAGTTTTACACCAATAAATCATCAAAATTCGATGTAAAACTTCAGTAGGCCAATTTACCTCAAGATCGGTCGTGGGAGTTTGGGGTCTGTTTGGTGATAAATTCAAATTATTCTTCCATGAAATACAGACTGGAGAACATGGCTGCGTACCGTAATTTTAGACTTGCGATTTTTTCAGTTCTAAACACACAAAATGCTTGCTATCCCGGCCAAAGGCTCGGAACCTGATCAGGCCCATCTCGCGCCGGCTGGATTAAAGACATTATGAACATAAACCAGCCAAAGTTAGAAACTAAACTTCTAGTAACAAAAAAACTATACTAGTGAGCCAAAGAAAAAATGTACAGGCGGATTAATTTAGTGAATTGGCCGCAAAACTGCAAATCTACTTACCAGTTCGCCAAGTCAGGTTACTCTTCCACAGAACCGTCAGGGCAAAAGTTGTACAGAAACAATGATTTGGAATAATGTATATGAATATCTAAATAAAGATTCTCCTAACATCTGACCATAGGATATAAGCTGGAGTTATTGTTTCACCACAGCTTTCTGTCAGCAAACACTGAATTAGCATGTGCTCACACCGGGCCTCGGTGCCCGCGGTCAATCAGCCGCCGTTTATTGCATCTAAAGCCAGTGATGCAGTAATTTATTCATTGCTGGCTTCTCAAAACATTTGCACTCATGAGCACTCCAAGGTATTACAAATTGTATCTAATGAGACAGTCTTTGTTACAGTTTGATATAAACATTGGGTAGAGTGAGAATAATTCATTTCGGAAACAGAACGCACAATATAAATGTCAACATGGCAACTTGCAATCCCGACTTAGACGGGTGCTCATCCGACGAAGACTTCACAGGTCGATTGTTAAGTTTCACAGGAATACACTGATCAAGAAATCATAGAGAGGCTCCGTGAACGTGCACAGACAACAGAACATATGAATAGTTTCAAAAACCATTTGATTTTATCACGGTGTCAGTGAGCTAACTGCACAATAATGGAACAATTGATGCTTGCGTTTGCTGCCACGAAATTCTGTAAGTGAAATGAATTCTTGGAAAAGTGCAGATCTGTCTCACGGACCATCCTGATTTTGCACCGCATCTAAAAAAAGTGTGCTTACGACGTTTTTTAGGGCTGAGAAAAAGAAGTGGCGACTACCATCCTACACCAAGAGCACTAAACGGAAGCCTAACGAACTAGTCAGGCATCAAAGAGGTTATATGTTCTCACACCTTGAATTATTTGTAATTGTTTATGTTTTCATGGCCAACTACAATACTCCATAATCAAAAACTGATTAGCAACCGATCCGAGGAAGTGCAGGCCACTGACAGACCCGGAGAAGTTTCACGGCCTCATACTTGGTATTAATGGCGGACTTTTCATTCTTCACTACCACGAGCCACTTTCGAAGCATTATGGGCTCTCGAGGAAATCGAAAAAGCGATATAACCGCTTTCCTCGCTGCTTCATAGTTTGCACAAATGGGAATGATATACCACACAATAGCGGCACTCACTCTGCCGAAGAACCACTGACGTCACGTCGTTTCTCACCTTCCTCACAGGTTAGCGCGACACCTCTCGGCGAGGTAAGATCGATCGTATACGAGGTGATGCGGATATAGACCGATTAAGGCGGTAAAAAAGACTAATTAAATCAGGTGGCATTCACCTTTAAAGGCTTCATTTGAAGATCTAAAATTTATGTTGTCTATTTTGAAATAACATAGGCACTGGACACATTCGAAGACAAAATACTGCTTTATAACTCACCGCTATAAAATGAATCTCTACAGGTGCGTTACTCAGATGAGAAGTGATTTTTTTGGCTTTCTCAATAACTGAGAGTTATGGGTTGACACCATGATTCACACATTTTACCTAACGTGACCAGCCAACTTGTAAAGTCTGGTTTTCAGTAATAACCAATTGTAAGATTTTCCTAGTTCAGAAATCACCTAAAATAATTTCACTAAAGGCCCTTTCCCATACAGTTCATTTCGCTACAATTGAAGCTTACCCCGAAATTGAGCGTGAGTGTTCACATCAACTTTGCAGTTATAGATCAGCGAAGTTATTGTAAGGTGGCGCCAATATGATCTTGGCCTGTACAATAAGCTATACATGTACATATATTTATATATGTTAATTAATTTATTTCATTGGGTCTGTATATGTTTGTACGGCTTTACTGTTTTTGTCCTTGTCATCAAAAATGGCAAAGGCCTTTCCCACACAAAGACGAGAGCGTAAACTTCAGAAGACAACCTACGGTTGCCACATTGAGATAAAGAAGATTGACTACATTTTAACAGAAAATTGGGAGTCTTGTGGCTTGCAGCAGATCCGTGTAAAGGCGGTCTGACATTTGGCAGGAACTTGTTTTGCATACGCAAAGCGTTCAGTAATTTTTTATTATTTTTGAAGCAAAGTATCCAGCAAGCACTTGGACAAATTGGAACAGAATGCTTATAATCGTCTGCCAAAATAACAAATACTGGAACAAAATATTACAAGTATTAACCAGTTGCTGCCCGCTGTTGGCAAACACAGTGACACCTACCGATAACTCTGATGCCATCGAAGTTAAGTGTTCTCATTACACTGAAGTGGTGACGCTTCATTGTTAAATCCACCTCTTTACTTTGAAGTTAACTAGCGCTGTTAGCTTTGATAAGAGACCGAAGTTAAGTGTTCCCACTGACTGAAGATTTGTTAATACCAAAAGTTTCGGAGGCAGTGGGAAAGGCCTTTAAGGGAGATTTTGAGACCAATTTCTTGAAGGCAGTTGGTTCAAAAGTTAGGTTTTGTGACACATGGTGGGTTAACGGTATAGCTGCTTTTAAGTACAGCTATCNACCGATAACTCTGATGTCGTCGAAGTTAAGTGTTCTCATTACACTGAAGTGGTGACGCTTCATTGTTAAATCCACCTCTTTACTTTGAAGTTAACTAGCGCTGTTAGCTTTGATAAGAGACCGAAGTTAAGTGTTCCCACTGACTGAAGATTTGTTAATACCAAAAGTTTCGGAGGCAGTGGGAAAGGCCTTTAAGGGAGATTTTGAGACCAATTTCTTGAAGGCAGTTGGTTCAAAAGTTAGGTTTTGTGACACATGGTGGGTTAACGGTATAGCTGCTTTTAAGTACAGCTATCTTAGTTTTTGCATTTATTGGCAAAGTATTTCAAGTTAAACATGAAAAGCATACATTTAAATTCTATCCTGCGTGTTATGCTTATTGTACAGCCTTGGTGATCAAAACAGACAAGATAGTCCCTCCAAAGTCAGTGATGAAATGAAGAGAATCATAGTAGGCAACAGACTCTTATTACTATCTGGATGATGTCATTCATTCATTTCCTTTAGTTGTTCACTACTTTACAAATCATGACAAGTTCACTGTTTGAACGTTGTTGGATTGTTCATGCTTGATTTGCAGTTTCTGATTTGCAATGTTTATTGAAGTTCGTCAATTTGTGACAAACTAATCCATTTTTCAATGACTGCTTACACTAACAGCAGCGCAAGCCTTGGGAAAATTTTCTTGAGATTTTCTTAACAAATCATGTTGAAGATTTTGACATAATGGCATTATGTTTGTCCTTCATATTCTGTCCAATACTGGAGAATTATTACTGGATAATATTTCAACTCTGCTCTCTTCATTTCAGCCGTGCCATACAGAAGAACCCTGACCTCCTTCCAGAAACCCCCCTTGTCAACGTGTTCTACGATGACTTCTGGGGCACGCCACTCACCCACAGTGGGTCTCACAAGTCCTACCGACCACTGTGTGTTCTCACATTTCGTCTCAACTACATGTTGGGAGGACTCCACCCTCTGGGCTATCATCTCGGTAACATCCTGTTGCATGCTGTCGTGACTGGTCTCTTTGTTCATGTTGCCAGACATTTCCTGAACAATGACATGTCACGATGGGTTGCAGGCCTCTTATTCGCTAGTCATCCTATTCACACAGAGGCTGTGGCCGGGATTGTAGGTCGTGCCGATATCGGAGCTTGCATGTTCTTTTTGTTAGCCTTAGAATGCTACATTGCATACTGCCGAACACGTGATAGCAATATGGGACCCGGGGTGTGCAAGTGGATGTTTCTGGCCCTGTCTGGCTTGTTGACTGGTGCCAGCATGTTCACTAAAGAACAGGGAGTGACGGTGCTAGGCATCTGCGCAGTCTACGATGCTCTCATTCACACAAGATTAAGACTTCAAGATTTAGCATCCCTAACTAACAAGGTGAGTCTATCACTAATTATTGACAATGGTTGAAAGAATTTATGTGACATACAGGACATAGAAATAATTTTGTTTGTCTCTGATCAGTAGACCTAAGCATATACATGATGATAGTGTTTGTGTAATGTACATAATTTAAGGTGCTTTTTACTGTTGAATTAAAGTTGCTATTAATGAAAACTTGATGAAGGAAGATGGAAACTAAAACTGTGACCTGGATGACTGGTCAATAAGGGTCAATGAGTGTTGCATACAGCTGTGATTAATAAATTTGTTCACAGTTGTGTATTGCTTTGGTGCTCAGACTCAAATTTTCTTTATTGTATTGGCAGCACTAATTCTGAGCTTCGTTCCTTAGACCAAGTTTCTGGCGAGAAAAGCAAGACCCCACAAAATCATGTTAGTAAAAGGCGAGTGTTTCACGAGCATACTTGAGACCTTACTAGCATAACATAACAAACTGGTGGCCTTTATAGTGATTGGTCGGTGAGGTTGAAATGGTGAATTATGGGATAGAATTCAGTTGCCGTTTCATAACGGCTGATAAGTTGGCTTTATAGTATTCAGTCCTGTTATACTTCTAAGCTCTTCATGCTGTCAATGAAGGTGCTTCAAGAAATTTGACCAGAGATGATTTTTTATTTTTTTATATATTTTCTGCATCAGTTACTTGACAACTTCACTTATAGTTGGAGGCGTGTTCATATGTCATTCATAAAAGTCACATAAATCATGTCATTCATAAAAGTCACATCAATCATGTCCGTCTGTGCAGAAGTCATGTTGTAGATAATAGGTGTTATCGTGACCATATTTATCTACATGCCAAAGTCTCAACCCTATCACCCCTTGTTAGCACCTTGTAAATTAGTAAGTGGCAGCAATTTTCAAAAATTACCAATTTAGCTTGTCGTTACTCACACAATTCAGACATTCGGAAGTTAAGCTAACACACACAGAACGTTTTGTTGTTAATTCCAATTTAGTTATGAAGGGGTTAGAAATGATTCCAAAACAATGCCTCTGAATTACAGTTTCAATCCTCTACTTAACTCCAGTTTCCAACTAGCAGTGCTCTCACTTGATGAAACTCCATACAAGGTAACCAAACTTCATACCCAGGGCTCAGATTCCTGGTCCAGGCCTGGAGTTTGGCTCGTGGGTTTGGTGTATTTTGGGGACGTGTAGAGTTCAGGGGCACAGGTATGGAATTTGTGATACAGGTTTGGTGTTTGTTGGACTGTGACTGAGGGTTAAGAAATTGAAGCAGGAATGTAGAGACAGGGGACAACGCCCTCGGTTGTAGGTTGAACAGGACAATTGCATTGTTCTTAATTTTCAGTAATTTATACAAAGACAAAATGATAAATATGAGAAGTAATGAGATTTGAAACATAGCAGTGTATGGTTTACCATACTTATCTGGTTGTAATACCGTAGAAGAGCCCCCATCCAGGTAAACGCCCATACTCAGTTGTGCGCCCAATTTATTTGACACATTTAAAACTTGTGGTACCTTAAAGTTGACTACTGTCATCAATGTTCTTGTCGTTGGCTCCCAAAATGCATACAACCAACTCTTCTGCATTCTGATCAATCTTTTTAATACAGGTACTTAAATTCTTGCGACTGAAGTGACAACTCTGGCCATAATATGTAGATGGCCAAACAGACTTCTATAAGCTCACTTTCCAACACTCACACATAGCCTAATTTTTGAGATTTTCTGTGTTCACATTCTTGGTATATCTGGCGTGCACAGTGTTGAATGCAACAGAATTCTGTCGTTGGCTTGGTTTATCTTTTACTTACATGCGGTGGAGTAAAACATTAGTAGGCTTGTCATTGTGTTTTCACTTTAAAGTGCTTAAAATCACCAGTTTGGTATCAAAAGCACCAAAGAACAACCGCACCAGTCAATAAACCATCAAATTAGAACACCCATTCAGACTATCTGACAGGATGTTAATCAGCTGATTTCGATGTACGAGCATTTATTCATCGATACATACTACATAAAATCGAGCCACCAATCACAGCACTAGTCACTCTCCATTGTGTTTAGTGAGAAAAGTCGTCAGATATTGTAGCTCAGTTTCCGTGCTTTATGGTATAATGAGGAACGGTGAGGCCTTGGGTTTGTGGTTGTAGTGAAAAATTAGTATTTTACTTCGTGACTCTTGTCACTTTGCCGCGGGACATCGGAAAAGCGCAGATATGGCACACATTTGTTCAATAAGCTCATATGTTGGTGGACAAAACACACTGACACTGGTTCTGTTCATATGTCACACTCATGTCAGTGGAGCTAAGAGACTTTAGTTTTTCTCGTTTTTTAGGATATTGAATTTGCGACTGTGATACGCATTGCTATAAAGGAAGGTTTAGTGAAGCTGGCAAAGTAGTCACTTGTCAAAACGTGGTAAATTGTGGTTTTAAGCTCTTTAAGTAAAATCCAATCCATAGGCTGCCACATTTGTTAATACTTGACCAATACTTGCTTGACCACTGACCTGCTGAATACTTAGCCAATACTTGTTTGACCACTGACCAGCTGAATCCTGTGCCTATGGTAAAGTGTCGCCAAATTTGTGTGACAAATATAATTGCCTTGTTCTCAATTTCAAATTCTTCTAATACATTTGTGTTCTGGTAGGTAACATGCCAAGTTTGAACATGATGCTGTGTATTGTAGGTGAAAAATGGGAATATAAAGTTTCAGGTGTTGTCCATATTGATATTATGACTTGTTAAGGTTTAACTGTAAATTTAGTTCTGGAGGCCTACATTTCTAAATTTATTTGAATTTATTAACATTGAAAGCTATATCTAGTGAATGGAAGACTCCTGGCGAGATAGAAATGTAGCAAATTTTGTCTGTTTGAAGGTTTCGTTTATTGCACATTTTTGATTTATGTTGTTACATGCCAGATTACCCACTTTGCCACATAATTTGCTCGTTTTTGGAGTTGGCAATAAAACGGATCATTTTTGTTTGTCGAAAAGGCATTGGTGTCTCTTGGTTTGTTAATACACCTTGATTGATCATTTAATAACTGCCCATCTTAACACCTGTCCTGTCATACCTTCCTAATTTATTCACTAATAGTAATCCCTGTGACAACAGCTGGGGCAATAAACCACAAAGATTGCCAGAAATTTTGTGTTGACTTAATCTCCTATAGAAAGCCCCAAGATTGGTGAAGATTTACCCCACAGTCAGTCTTTGTGGGTTGAAGTCTTATTGTGTTATTTTATCAGTAAACTGCCAATGACTAACCCATGTGTTTGTGTTCTGTTCAGCCTTTATGCACCTCTGTGGTCAGTCTCCTGCAAACATTAGCTTAGAGGCTTTTCAAAGGGGTTGCAAAGATCAGTTCCACTACTGTGAAAGGGAAATAAAATGTATCAAGTTTCATTTGTCTTATTGTGACTGAAACTATTATATATATATATATAGCTTTGGAAGCAACTTTTACTAGGGTTGATTTTACCTTGTTGTAATTTTGGAGGCACATTCAGGTTGCTAGTCACTCATGATGGTCAGGTTGGTGGTCAGTCATGATGGTCAGGTTGCTGGTCATCCATGAAGGTCAGGTTGCCAGTCACTCATGATGGTCAGATTGGTGGTCACTCATGATTGTCAGGTTGGTGGTGACTCACGATGGTCAGGTTGCTGGTCACTCACGATGGTCAGTTTGGTGCCCACTCATGATGGTCAGGTTGCTGGTCACTCATGATGGGTTGGTGGTCGCTCATGATGGTCAGTTTGGTGGTCACTCACGATGGTCAGGTTGCTGGTCACTCACGATGGTCATGTTGGTGGCCACTCATGTTGGTGATATGACATATCCATGGATGTTATGAGAGCACAATTTGAAGACCAGGGTTGACACATCTCTTCATGCCTCCCTTGGCTTCATGTTTTCCTACTTCCTGTTACTTCTTGGAAGTGTTCCTACTTTTCCTACTTTTTCTGTGTTTAAAATTTTAGCACGTGGAAAGCGAGGAAAGCATTATAATCTATTCATGGTCGTTTTTGAACATATTTGTAGTCAGGAACACTCCAAAGCTTTCACTGCAAGATTAACTTGAAAGCAGACACAACTTTGATACAGGCACCACAAAACTAGCAAAACAAATTCATGGCGCAATTTATTGAGGTCATCGTTTTGTGTCCTCACTTTCCTCACACATTAGCAAAACAGCTCTCGGCTCGGTGAGGTCGAAAAGCATGAACTGATGTGGTCATAGAGTCATAAACTTATTCAAACAGTGTATAAACAACATTAGTTGGGTGGCACATGCCTGTAAGAGCTATGGTCTCAGAGGCTATTGAGATAAAAATATTACTGAACATCTTGAGGTCTTGACTTGTACATGACCAACTTCATAAATGGCTGTAAGCGCCCACACTCCATGCCTGTTACATTGCAACATTGTTTTTGTGTGCTTGAGCGGCATTACAAAGTAGAGCTTGATTATTACTTGGCGAAATAAATTTCGCCAAGTATGTTGCTCTGACACTAAGTTTGTTTTTTTGTTTGTTCGCACGATACAGGTCGCAATTTTCGTCTGATCATCACGAAATTTACACATAACACGTACTTCCGGAAGTACTGGAAGCCTATTGTTTTTCGTCAAAATCGGATCCAAGATGGCGACTGTGGTGGCCATTTTGTTTCCATTTAAAGGTTCAAATGCTTCTGGAGGCTACAATTTTTTACGTAAAAAGCTCAGAATCGGCACAGTAAATGGACCGGAAATTTTCTACAAGTATACCGGAAAATGTTTACTTCCGGTTAAAGATGGCGGAAATATCGGCGATCGCGCATGCGCACCTCGATTTTGGCCTAAAAACGTTTTCTCCTCTAGAGGGCGTATTATAAGACCAATTCCTTCGAATTTTTACAGGTATTAGTTTCTTGTAACATGCTATTATACAAAGCCCAAAAACCGGAAGTTGCTTTCAAGATGGCGGATATGGCAAATGTTGACCCATTTTCAGTCGTCTGGAGTGCGATGTTAAACGGGAAGAGAAAAAGACGTGATTTTTTGCATGTAGATTCTTTGAAGTATAGTCTTTCAAATGGCCTGCAACAATTTTTTTCTCACACTTACCGTTTTCGAGTTATTTGACTTTGAATTTCTTTAAAAAAAATGCAAAATTTCATTTTTTTCGAAAAAGTTACGGAATTAGGCCATACCATCACTTTAGATAGAATTTTGAATGGGCTTTCAGAAGATGTTTTCCATTTTTCGCTAGGACGTCTACTTTTCGAGTTATTTTAGATTTTCTGATAACGCTGTTCCTTTGTTGAGCACTCTTGCTGCATTGATGTTGGTTTATCTTCTATTGAAGTAGACTGTAGCCTATTTCTTATTGATTTATGACATCTAAGTTCGTCATATGAATGTTGTGATGTTGTTCATCATCGCCACCACCATCATCATATTCGTCATCATCTCCGTCGTTGTCTTTTCCGTTAATTTCGCCAAGTGTCGCTGAAGACTAGCCTTTTTCTTACTGATTTCGGACTTCTACGTTCGTCATGTGTATGTTATTATTACTTCTTTTGTTCATCCTCCCCACCATCGTCGTCGTATTCGTCATATTCGTCATCATCTTTATCGTCATGTTTTTGGTTAATTTTGCCAAGTTTCGCTCCTCAGAGCGCTTTCATTTACATTTTTTCCTGCCAAGGGTTTGCGTATTTCCTGCGTTTAATTTGGTAGCATAACGACCAAAATATAAACGTAACAAAATATAGCCTGAAAATGATGGCAGTCGTATGTAAATCATGAAAAGAATAGTACGTTGAGATCCTAACTGGTCGAGATTGGGCAACTCAACAGGTTTATGTACCTCATAATCTGCCGGTTCAGATCAAAGACACCATGCTGTTGTAGTCAGGCTGCTGATGTTATCCTCTAGATAATGAGACCACCATAAACACATTGGGGGTGACAATAGTATTTTTAAATTTTCGTTTTGAAAGTTTGTAAATGGCATATTTGAATATTCGTGGAAGGCACACATGATTAGGTTTTTGAATTTTACAAATCTTGTAAGTAACGTGGCTTATACAAACTAAAACGTTTGTTTAATGTTGCAATAATATGTTTCTCATTAATTCTGCTGGGTGTGCAACATATTTGGGCCAATTACCAAACCACCAGGCAGCAGTTGGATTTTGAGGTAAGCCAAGTGTCATATACAATTCTTGGCATGATCAACTAGTACCTAGTCTGTGTATTCGGTATACTTAGCACACCACAACTAGGATAACATATTTAATTTTAATTTGTTTTTTTGCAGAATAAGTAGAGATTTGCCGCTTCGGGATATCCATTGCATAACAAGTGGTTACATTTGTAATTTGTTGAAATGTATTTGAAAAGGTAAAAATAAAAGTGACAAATCTGGCAATTCACTTGGTTCAAAATTGAAGTAGTTTCCTGAGTTGTACAATTTTCATTTCCTACATTACTTGCATAGTATGTCCTTTTTATTAAAAACTCACGATACAACCAATTGTTAAGAGATGGAATTTAATTACATTCCCACTTTTGTCGTTACCGATCCTCCTGGCAAGTGTTCAGTAAGTGACACAATTTCTGTGTTTAGAGTCTATAAAATAGGCATTACACTCTGTTACTGATTTTAATGTTTATTTAAACATCAGATAGGTGTCTAAGTCAATTGTCTGATTATTCTTCATGTCTGTATTAAGAGTAGCCAAAGGGACTTCTTTACAATATATCTTGTTGTGCCTTTGTACGTCATGGCATTCAATATTCAGCTATTGGTTATGGTGGTCACAGTCTACTAATAATTAATGTATCAGTTTTGGAAAAATTCTAGATCTGTGTCGGCTGCATGCCTCCCAAAGATATGTTAAGTTAACTATACAGTGGTGTTAGTAGAGCACGGAATGTATGGGGGGATCAGACTGATTGTATAACGGAAGACAGGGGGGGGGGTCAGAGTGATTGTGC
>NMRA01000094.1:932033-981558 GCA_002633005.1 Phoronis australis | reverse complement strand
GGATCAGAGTGATTGTGCGGTGGAAGACAGGGGGGGATCAGAGTGATTGTGCGACGGAAGACAGGGGGGGGGTCAGAGTGATTGTGCGACGGAAGACCGCTGTCAGGAGCAACTAACATATGGGTGATCCGCTGACATTCCTCACAATTTGGACGTTCGCTGACATTCCTCATAATTTGGACGTTCGCTATTGTTTATGCAAGCATGCGCAGACAGTCTTCGTGTAAATTATTTATGCTGTAAATGCAACTAAAGTGGAGCAAGTAAGCACCGTGATAACTCGCGCCATGACAACTGTTCCCCATGTAAAAGCAGCTATACTGCGGCCCCTGCCCTTCAATATACCTTGAAAACATTGTTATTGCTGAAATAGGCTCAAGTGCACATTTTATGATAGATGCCTATTGGTCCCCAACAATATTGCACCTACCAGTATCTTCTTAATCAAGTTTCAGTCTTTCTATTGTAAAAATGAGCACAGAAGACTGATGACTATTTATTGGCTGTGTGTGGTATTTCTAAATTATATGTTAGTCTGAGTTCTATCTGACATCGTTTTCTCCATTTTGATATGTGTCGTACAAATTATCCGCTGCGATGTTGTTGAAAATTGTTTTCCTGTCTTGTTGAAATATTTTCTGTTATGCTTTGTAAACTGAGTTTCATGGGACTATCAGTAATGATTTTAGATTGCTTTTGTATCACTCCCCAGTGTTATAAGTGCTGTTAATTCATATGAACACATTTTGTCTTCTGTGAATTGCCAGATATTTATAAGGCCTCTACCCCTGGGCTGTGGTACTTTCCTCAGTCATAAAACATCTCAACTTTAATTGGGCCATGTTGCAGCCTATGAACTATTGCAGCTTTGTGTTTGCAAGATTTGGATGGTTTTCTTTCAAAGCCCTGATTGCAAGGCATGGCTAGTCTGTGTGAATTATTGCCTGCAGCTAGTATGGTCTAGACTTTCCCCATTTACTGAGTAATGGTTTGAAAACTAGTTCTATAACAATTATGGAAGAATTGATCAATAAAACTTGCTAGCTTATACACCACCTTTCCATGCTGTTCTGTCATGTAATTCTAACAATTAAATCTTGTACTTTTTGATAATTTAGTTCCATCAAGACTTGTTTTTAGTTTGTATGGCTAGATCCTACACATTTCAGGGTCTGTGTGAGTGTATCACTTTAACAAATATCTACCACGAAAACCTAGGTGGTCAAGTAATGTTGTTTGCTTTTCATCTATGGAAAACTGGAGAAAGGGTTAGGGGTCTTAAGGTTTTTGTTTTGATGGACATGTAGATGCTACATGTTGGTAGATCTATATTTACAAAACTGCATTTACCAGATGTGGAAATCCAACTTTTCACTGCTACAGATAAATCATGTATAAATCACAATTACAAACTTTTTTTGATTTTCCAAGCTATTTCCTGAAACTGTATTACCATACTCGTCAATGTTGACAATCATGCGTGGTTTACTGCCCACCTCCCATTTATACAACACAGACTTACGTAAAAATGCCAAGTTTTAGTTCCCAAAAGGTATGTAGCTCACTTTTTTACTAACAATCATTCACTTTAGGTGAGATGTTGCCTTATTCAGACTGGACAATACACAAACTCTCGTGCTCTTTACTGAAGGGGACATTAAATGGAACTTTTGACTTAATACCAGGGGGGATCCAGGATTTTGAGTGAGGGGAGGCCAAGGCAGTGTATTAGCCAGGATTTTGCCGGTCAGACATTCGCTCTCAGGAATTGCCAAATGGAATCTGGGAGAATTTTAGGGGGGGGGGGGCATGGCCCCCTTGGCCCCCCTCTAAATCCGCCACTGAATTCATTCTAATGATATCATGGTCATGTTTCAAGAATGGTATAACCAGTTGCGTATGCATCACGTGGCACACTCAATATGTGTGAAATACTTGCATCGGAAAGATACGCTGTGTAAAAAGCTATGTCACTGTACTGTGTGTGTGATCACTCCATTCTAGACTCTGCCTTCCTGCACTGTTCACAATGCACCAATATTTTCTTCGCCTCTTGCACATGATGTCCAACATCAATCTAGCTCTGGGCAGTAAACCGATTGACCATTTGGGTAAAGAAGAACCCACTCCTGATTTCTTAGAAATTTCATTTTGGCGCTGATGCTCAGGTTAACATTCAACCTTTATTTTTGAGTTCCCAATTCTCAATTTAAGTGCCTTGAGCAGTAACTCAGACAAGTATGGTATCAATTTAACATGTCTGAGTTTTAATCAAGTGAATCAGTGTTGTACTTCTGAAGTGCCATCCACATACAGACCTAAACTGGAACAAGTTGCCTTTGGAACGAGTTGCTAGGTTTGAGGGCTGTGTGAACGCTATTTAAATTAGTTTAAATTGCCCAACTTGTGACAACTTACTCCACCTTATGGAGGTGAGGTAACTTGTTCTAGGGTAACAGGCACCACTTGTAATGTTTTGTGGCTGCAAAAGTGGGGAAATGCGGATGTAATTGTCAGCTGCGGTGGTTACATAATAGACAGGTCTATTTTTGTGTGCCATATTCACATCAGCCGTCCATTGTCATGCACAGTGCAGCAGCTTCCACCTTACCCTAGTTATCGGATGTGTGTGTGAACACTCTACTCATAAGTGGGGTAAGTTGCACTAGTGCAAGTTGTTCTAGGGTAGGCTGGCTGTGTGCGAATGAAAGCTGTTTGCAATCTCAAGTTAACCACTGGTTGTGAATAAATTAAAATACAAATAAATGGAAAGAAATGTAAAGGGGAACTTCTGTGATACCTGTAAGTTTTCCTTTCAATAAAATATCACTGGCTTAATCACCTGATACCTAGTCTAAAACTAGAACCCGAATGCGAAGAATGCGACTCAAAATCCTGTTCTCAAGACATTAATGAATAGTTATTTATTTTTGTGCAGTCAGCCCTGAAGGACATCCCTGACAGGTGTTATAAAGCTAACGGCCACCTTTTACGTTTTGTTGTCTAACTTGGTGCAACTCTACAACAATTGATCATGTTTATTTTCCTCTCATTGAAAACCAATTACTTTCTAAAACAGCTTTGTGGTTAGTTAAAAAGTGGCTCAGTGGCTTGACTCTTTGATCTGTTGGATTCTCCTGCATAACTGAGAGACCATGTGGTACAATTGATTGGGCATATCCAGGCCCTCTAGACTCTAAATAAAGCTGTATTTTCAAGGTGTGAAAACAGTGTTGTCTCACTTTGGCCACCCACTGTTGGCATAAAGCCACCAACAAGCTGTGTAGTCATAATGCTGGTGGAATGTGAAGCCAGATTATATTACACCTATGCCATCAGGTGTCAAAAGTGACATGATTGCAAAGAAAGGACCCAACTGTTTATTTGCACTACATTGCTAAAGAATAGACTTAGATAACATGTGGTCTCAACTGTCCCTTTCTTTTTTGAAGTTAGTCTGGGAGGTGAAATATCTGGCTGGATTTACAGTTGAATTGTTTATCTTTGAGGTGAACTCAATAGATTGATGTCTAGTTGTGACATCACAAAACTTTTGACTCTGTTTGAACATGTGATTTCAGAAAACAAGCCGCATGTAATGGAAGCCTATTGGAGACCAATTATTTGAATCGCCTCTTTATTAAGAACTTGGCATAGCAGAGCTCAAATTATATTGTACATGTCTGTTCTCACGTTCTTAAGAATTGTGCAGTGTTTTTGGTGTTAGTGTTATTGACGCAAATTTCTAGATAAAAGAAATAAATAGGTAAATAAAACAAGAATGGATCAACTGAAATTTTCGGATGTCACAATCACACGAAATGAATCTTCAAGAACTAAAACTAAAGGCAATACTACTAATAGAATACCATTCATAACTATGTTCAATCCATGTTTAAACGGAATTAGCCACGTCTTCAGAAAACATCTTTCCACGCTGCATATTTCCCCTCAAATGAAAAACCTATTTCCTCATCCACCTATAATTTCTTGGAGAAAATGTAAAAATCTAAAAAATTATTTAGTTAAAGCTAATATCAACAATATACACCAAACTGACAAACCTGTTGGCAACACGCAATGTAACAAAACTAGGTGTAAAATGTGTAACTTTATCAACGATAGCACTTTTTTCCAGTCTTCCCAAAGCAATGAAAACTTTGAAATAAAACATTATTCTGATTGCACCACCAACAATATTATTTACCTTATAACTTGTAAAAAATGTTCTATCCAATACGTAGGACAAACTCAACATAATCTACAAACTCAGTTTCATAATCATAGATTTAACATAATACATAAAAAATTTCTGATTCTATAGGTAAGATCTGCTGTGCATTGTTTGTGTGTGGGAGGTCTTTTCAACCAACGATAGATTGTCTTATTTATGACACCAATTTGTCCCCTAGGGTTGCAGTAAAGATTCCTCAGTTTCAGAGTTTAGACCTTAATATGGCATTATAGACCTTGGTATGGCGTTATAGTCATTCTTTGATAATACCTTATTGTTAGCATGTTTTTTGTGGCATTGTACCATGTCTCAGTCTAGAAATATTTAAATTTTGCAGCAACCTATCAACTCTCAGTATAATTTGCAAGTGCCAGTACTTTGAATTTACGGCAATTTATCAAGTCTCAGAGTAGAAATTTTTCACTTTTGCTGCAATATATCATGCCTCAGCCTAGAAACATTCAACTTTTACAGCAATTTAGCAAGTCTCAGCCTAGAAAAATTTAACTTCTGCAGCAATGTGCCAGGTCTCATTCTAGAAACATTTTACTTTTACAGCAATGCATCAAGTCTGGGCCTAGAAACATTTACTGTGATTTTCTGTTGTTAAGCCCAACCAAGTAGATAAGCCCAACTGGGATGAACCGCCCATGGACATTTATTTGGTGTTGCAACTTGTGGTGTCAAGTGTCCAGATAATGGGGCTTTTGTTGAAAAATGTCCTGTTAAAAGTCCACTTAGTGTCAACTCTTAGCCAAAAATTCAGTTTTGTGGAACATTTATGATTGATGAAAACAAACAAAGTGTTGGCAAACTGTTTTATGCAAAAAATCGCTGATATTCTCGTATGAGCTGATGCGATGACTTTTCGTTTACACGCCAGCCCTTTCTGAATAAACGTCCGGGCGTTTATTTGGTGTTACTGAAATCCCTGAACATTTTTTTATTTTCCGAATACACGCCCATGGGGTTTCTATGAAAACCCCAGTAATTTTTGTAGCAATGTATCAAGTCTCAGTCTAGAAACATTTATTTTTGTACCAATCTAGTACCAACCTTAAAATTTTTGCAGCAATTTAGGACGTCTCGGTCTAGAAACATTACATTTTTTGCAGTTATCAGAAATTTAAGAACCCCTGTTAATTTAGATATTTTGCTGCACTGGTGTCTCTGAATTAACTGATGCTGTATCAGTATTTCATAGGAAACTTGTGATGATAGAAACAAACAAATTTATGGATTTGGTTTTTAATAACAGTAATTTTCAAAGAGGTAGAGGAATTTCTTCTTTTGGAAAATTGTCAAACTTTAAAGCTAAAAGTTTTCCCTTTTATTGCAATGATTTACTTTTAGTTTTTGTCGGGTTTCTGTTGCCATAGTTTTGACAAATGTTTTTGAAAACTTTTGTTAATTCATTCAAAGAGTTGAGGATATTTTGTACTTGTACAATGTGCGTATACCAGCCCTGTTTAATTCATATGTCAGTCTTATTCAGTAAAGAGGCCACATGTTAACTGAAGTCAATCCTATAGAATTGCTTTAATTGTTTGTACTTTGGTATAGTGGGCTTTGCAATTACTGTCGCAAGCACGAGTTGGTTTAAAATGTTGCACAAGAACAAAGCATTGTCAATTTCTATTTTGCAGACTAAATACCGAAGAATGTGTGAAGGTCTTCTCTTCATTACGCTGTTTGGATGTTTTTTAGTCGCTGCAAGACTATACTTTATGGGTAACAAACCTCCAGAGTTTGCTCCTGCTGACAACCCTGCCTCCGACTCTGATAGTCTGTTGACACGATCACTTACATTTTGGTATCTGCCTGTTGTCAACTTTTGGTTGATGCTCTGCCCTAGAGTTCTCAGCTTTGATTGGTCAATGGAGGCAATACCACTTCTGGAATCACTTGTCGATCACAGGAATATATTCACACTTGCCTTTTATGTAGGATTAACTTTTATTTCATCCAAAATTTTGAATCAATCGCTGAATCTCGATCTCAGGTCATCACGCATTCAACCTACAAACGGCCATTTGCACAAGCAGCCATCTCATCATCATCATCACAGAAATGGAAATGGCCATTTCAGTTATCACAAAGCATTGACTCAAGCAGCAAGTGTATCGTCTGATACAGCGTGCCAACTGAACCAAAAATGCCTTTCTACAGATGTGCTGATTATATCTACTTCTCTTATGGTGTTGCCATTTATACCAGCAACCAATATTTTCTTCTACGTGGGATTTGTGGTTGCGGAACGTGTGTTGTACATTCCAAGTATGGGCCTTTGTTTATTGGTCGCTCAAGGTGCTCTGATACTACACAGACGAGCTGTGCGTGCTCATAAGACATTACTCTACAATGGAGTCGTCGCATTGCTGTTGATCTGCTTTTGCGTAAAAACGGTGCAAAGGAATAATGACTGGTTTTCTGAAGAGAACCTCTACACGGCGGGAATTACAGTCAACCCTCCCAAAGGTATTTACAATTAACATTTTGGAGAGTTTGAAATCAGAATCGCTGTTACTGTTTCACAAGCTAATTTATAAGTTATACACAAGCTTTTTCTTAGAAGCAAATGCTTGAATCGAGATACATTCAGCATTGTTTTCTGCGAAATATTTTTCAAAATAATAGAAATTGATGGCAAGTGTGGAAAAGGGTTTTTTTTCAGAAATGTAGAAGCAAGATAAGTCATCAATGAGCTTTTTGAACTGTATGCAATCTCAGTAATTTCAGATTTCGTCAAAATATGAAACAATTAGAAAAATTTCTATTAAACTTTTAATCTGAAATGGTATTTTACCTTTATCAAGGATGGGGGGTTACTGTATATGTGTTTGTATGGTGACATTATTATTAATTGTAACTAACCACTAATAATTAGTATGCGTAAGTGCAAACAATATTGGCCCCCTGGTAAGGCTCTCCGACTGTCTACTTTGTTTATTCTATGCTGTCTACAGTAAGTTGAAGAGGAAAATGATGACATTAACTTCCTTATCTCAATTGTATCTCTTCAAGTTGTGACTTTTAACATTGCCCTGGTAGATAAGGCCCTCTCTTAGCTATCTGTCACCATTAATAGTTTCAGCCAGACGATTTTTGTTGACAGTTCATTCCATTGATAGTTTGACTACAGTTTCAATGAACTGCTGGTAGATTTGTTTGGTTTTTGTTGGAAAAGGAATTTTTGTTAAGATGAGGCTGAGGTGCGACCAACAATAAAGGCAGAAATATTTTTTCCCAAGAGTTCATTTATTTTGGGGGAGGAATTCCCTGAACTCTGTCCCCATGTATGTGCTTTGTCAATTCATTTTGACATTGTGTTGTGGTTGAAGCCAGTTTCCCTGTCCTACAATTCTGGACCCTGTCCTTCAATACTGGACCCTGACCTACAATACTGGACCCTGTCCTGTAATATTGGACCCTATCCTACAATAGATTCCCACACTTTTGAAATAAGAACGCCACATACTTGGACAGCACGCATAACTTTGGGCATTCTACTATAACATATTGTTTTGTAGGACTGTGAGATGACACTCTGTGACACAGCACAAAGTGACACCGTGCTACTATGTATGTGTGTGTACTTGTCTCGGCAGTGTCTACTTGTCACCCGTTAGTGATTCCCGCAAAAAATTCCAAAATCGCACAGATCCATAAACGTAAGAACTTGAGCATGCTCAGAGTGACATCCTGTCAGAAATTTTCTTGTTGGCCCAGTTTGTGAGGATGTTGTCCCTGTCAAACGTTATACTGTAAACACAGTATGGTAGCCTTCTCTTGATGCTGTTGTTGGTACTGTTGAACATTTCTTGTTAGTTGTGCATCAATTGTTTATTAAATGTTCCAGCTTGGGGAAACCTTGCCAACATATTCAATAATCAAGGCAGAGTGAAGGAAGCTGAGAACGCTTACAAATCTGCTCTTCGTCACCGCGGCAACATGGCTGATGTACACTATAATTTGTATGTAGCACTTGAAAACTTTCCACCAGTATTATTGTTGGTTCCCTGTTGTGAGTTATTGAATTTTCACAACTACAGTAACTGTTGTATAATTGGTCAATGTGTGAAGTCGATTCAGTTAACTAGGCAAGTGCACTGAAGAACTGGGCGCAGCGTCTAGTCTCTGTACTCAAAACTGGACTCGAAAATGGCATGCTTCGAGTAAAGTTGAAAATGTGTACTTGAATCATACGAAATGATTAGTTAAGTTTTGAATCTTGAGTGTTAGTTTGAAGATTAGACCCTGTACCCAGATATTCCTTTGATGTTTTAAAGCTCTTTGCTGGCTAGATAACATCACTGGATAAGGTAGAGCGACAGTGACAGTTTCTTAATCTTTCTACGCCTCGTCAAAACCTGAATCATGTGGGTGGAGTCATAAGTCCTTTATAAATTACTAAGGGGATATTTGAGCTGACTATCAGTTCTTGAAGGATAGACGATCTTGTCACTGCTAATTATTCAATGTAAACACAAGTAGTAGTCTGATCTCTTGTCAATTCTCGTTTTGTAGAGACCCTGGGATTTTTTAATTTTAAGTAATCCTGTCATTTCAATTCTATGATTGCATTTTCCTGCAGGGGTATTCTGCTGCAAGACCAGAAAAGATATAAAGAGGCCATTGAGAGCTATAAATTAGCAATCCAGTGTCGACCAAGATTAACTTGTGAGCATTAACTTGTATACTTCTTTATTCCATTGATTAACTCAACTCAAACTGAACATAATCCAGTCTCATTTTTGCATCCATTTTAATTCATTGCTTTCTTGCAGGATGAAACCAGTTGAGTACACTGTACTTGTGTGTAATATTTCATCACACTGTCTGTTGAACTAGCAAAATAAACAAGTCTGAGATTATTCAATGTAGACATGTTTGTTTTTTGTCTGTTTACTTTGGATTTGTTTCACTTGAAAGTCTAGACTGCTTTGGCTTCCCTCTAAGCACTTAATACATTCATTATTTCAGTGGCACACCTCAACCTTGGTATTGTTCTGGGTGTTCTGAACCAGCATCATGAAGCAGAGAAAGTGAGTAGTAGAGAGGGGTTGGATACAGGGGATGTATGTAGGTTACCACCCGTGGCAGATGAACAAAGTGGGTAGCAGAGAGGGTCTGGATCCCATGGGTGTAAGTGGGCGGGGCTACCATCACTGGCAGACAGAAAAAGGAAATATTAGTGAAGACCTGGGTCCTGGTGTATATGGAGGTGTTACCATCACCACCAGATGGAGAAAGTGAGTAATAGAGATGGACTCGATCCAGGGTTTGTAAGGGGGTTACCATCACTTGCATACAAAGCAAGTGAGAAATAGAGAAGAGTTTGATGCAGGGTGTGTGAGGGGTTTGCCATCACTGGTAGACACAGCAAGTGAGTAGCAGAGATGGGCTGGATCTAGGAGGTGTGAAGGGGTCACAATCACTGGCATACAGGGTAAGTGAGTAGTGGAGATGGGTTGGATCCAGGAGGTTTCAGAGGGTTACCATCACTGGCATACAGAGCAAGTGAATAGTGGAGATGGGGTGGGTCTAGGAGGTGTGAAGGGGTCACAATCACTGGCATACAGGGTAAGTGAGTAGTGGAGATGGGGTGGGTCTTGGAGGTTTCAGAGGGTTACCATCACTGGCATACAGAGTAAGTGAGTAGTGGAGATGGGTTGGATCCAGGAGGTGTCAGAGGGTTACCATCACTGGCATACAGAGTAAGTGATCAGTAGAGATGGGCTGGATCTAGGAAGTTTAGGGAGAGGGGATAAGGTTGCAAAATAGCTCCAAACAATAAGCTCACATAGAATTATAGTGTTGTTTCACAGTGGCGGATCTAGGATATCACAAGGGGGGCCCAACACTTTGTCCGAAAACATTTGTGCAAAGCATGATTCGATGCGCATAGCAGGAAAATTTTTCTGTTTTTCCTCTAAAAATCAAGCATTTTCCTTGATTCTTGAAGTATTATCCAAGAAAAAGGCAAAGAAAAAGAAAAAAAACAGCACGTGTCAAACATGAAAACCGGCAATGATCACAGACTCGAACGCACGACTTGACGGTTAGTGCGCGCGTGCTTTACCAATGCACCACCACGACTTCACTCATGTTCTTGATAATAAGAGATCTAGTTGTTTATGGTCCACAGCGTTTGCGTGCGAAACCTACTTCTTTTTGTAATTATTATTACACTTTTTATGTTTGTGCAATCAGTTCGCAACAAATTTGTTGTATTTAAAATAGTCTTCAATTGCCCAAAAGACCAAATCCGTTTTTTGTGTTGGCATTAATGACGCGATTGCTTTGGAAATCGTCTTAAGTTAAGGTTTGACAAAGAGAGAATTATGAGTTTCTGAGTGATTCACTAAGGTTTCGATTAAAATTGACATCTTACCAGCAGCTTTTGTTTTTTCATCATCACTCAGATTCTATTTTCTTTTAAAAAATGAAGTAGTTTTCTTCATTGCACAGTGAAGCAGACGATGGAAACGGAGTCGTAGTGCGCAGCGCCACTGCCGGTCGCCTGGGATATCGTGGGAGAGCCTATACTTAGCCATAGTTTCGTTCCGAATTTGACACTTGAAATTGGATCTGAGCCCCCCCCAAACACACTAAAACTGCACACATTTAAATCTTGTTTCCGCCGTATAATGTTAATTACCGGGGTTAATTAATAAACTCAACATTTCCCTACGTTCTTGCTGTTTTATTTATTTGCGGCAGCCAAGGGGAGGGGGGCGGGCCCCCTGGGCCCCCCCCCCAAAATCTGCCTGTGTTTCAGAGGAGAAGCTTTTTAAAGTCTGTATGAGTTCTTTAGTGAATCATAAAATGGCTGTCTTTATGGGGCGGAGGGTACATTACGTGCATAGTATACTCTGTGGCCTGGGGAGTTGCAGTCACAGGGAATTTGTCCTTCAAAAGATGTCCATTGTAGTATAGATGTTTTTGATAAACTCTTGTAATTGTTGCCTGTTGCAAAAGTTACCTATGTAATCCCTAAGTAAGAGTTATTCATGGTGTAGGTTAGCACAAAGTCTCAGGTTCGAGCCCTATATGGGACAGAGATTTTTTCAGACTTAACTAAAGGTCACATGATGTGTCCAACATATGGTGGGTTATAAGACTAATAATTTTTGCTTACCCCATATGAACGCATTGATTTGTACCAACACAGTCATATAGTGGATCATCACTATTGTAATTTGCTGTTATTAAATACCGTGTTTGAGGTATGTTAGTGAATATTGAAACAGAAGAATAAGACTATGTAGTCAAAGGGAGCATTCTGTAATTTTCTTGCTTAAAATTCATTTACTTGCAAGATATTAGCACAAGACATGATGTGACTAATGAAAGGTCTGTAATGGCTTACGCTTCCCTCAGTGACAGTAAAGTTAATAGAGGATTGTTTCAAAAGTCACTATTGAATTGCCAAGTAGATCATTGTTAAGTGTGTCCCCATCACAAACATATTTGGATGCAGAGTGTGTATGAGTTGTTCTTTTACATTCAGACTTATAAAGAGTGCGCAGGCATGGATGCAGAGTGTGTATGAGTTGTTCTTTTACATTCAGACTTATAAAGAGTGCGCAGGCATGGATGCAGAGTGTGTATGAGTTGTTCTTTTACATTCAGACTTACAAAGAGTGCGCAGGCATCGATATAACAGGGCTGAAGGACCCTCGATTACACGAGTCAACTAAAGTGTCTTGCCTGTACAACCTGGGTAGAGTCTATGCAGATCTTGGCAGATTTCAGGTTGGTTTGGTGTTGCCATTATTCCTGATACATACGTTGTGTTTGATGTTTATCATTTAACACCTTCAGTTTTGAGTATTTATATCGACTATGGATGGCATTGTTACTTCCTGTTTTGTGTAAATTTTTGTTCAATTAAACTCTTATCGACTTACTTGTTTATTCATTTCGTATTTGTGTTATTGTGCTGGACTGTCCATGTATTATAATATCGTAGCTTTATGCTCGGCCTATGTCAAGTTATGTGAGAGGTTGTTTTTGCAAAGTGGTAAAAAGGTGATTTTTATTACAAATACCATTTTTAGTCATTTAACCAATATTTTGCTTTATACGTTATTCTCTTAAATGTTGCTAGGAATGTTGCATGAGCAGTTATCAAAATTGAAACTTTTGAGAATTTTTTGACAACAAACTCTGAAGTTGCATAAAACAGAAACAAACTTGAGTTATAATTTAAAAAATACAACCATTGTTATGTTATATATGTTTCTTTTTTACTAAATTTACAAAAAATACATGGTCACCTAATTAATGGAAGATGGAACCAACTAAGTCAAAAAACCAAATTTTATGGTCGAAATTCTTCTTTCAGAAATATTTCATTATACTGTGTTCAATTTTGTACGTTTTCAAATACTTGGGTAGATGCGTGGACCTTTAAATGCATGTAGCTGTTGAGAAGGTCTCACATACCCTCCATACCTTTAAATGCATACCTGTTGATAAGATCTCACATACCCTCCATACCTTTAAATGCATACCTGTTGATAAGGTCTCACATACCCTCAATACATTTAAATGCATATCTGTTGATAAGGTCTCACATGCCCTCCATACCTTTAAATGCATACCTGTTGATAAGGTCTCACATGCCCTCCATACCTTTAAATGTATACCTGTTGATAAGGTCTCACATACCCGCAATACATTTAAATGCATATCTGTTGATAAGGTCTCACATACCCTCCATACCTTTAAGCAATGATTGCCATTTCAGGATGCAGTTTTTACCTACAAGGATGCTATAGAGAAGATGCCAAGTCACTATCAACCTCAGAGTCTGTACAATATGTTAGGTGAGTATTGCCTTGTCCCCATCAACCTCGGAGCCTGTTCAGCTGAGTCAACTCAGAGTTCTGTCCTTAACAGAGACCATGTGGAGTTGTGGGGGGGGGGGGGGGGGTTGTGGAATATAGGCTTATCAGGATTCGCAAAGGGTGGTTGGTCTCATTAGCTCTTTAAAGGTATGTTGTTTGTGTTTCTTTGGAGCATGACTTTAGGTGGGCCCATGAGGAGTGAACCCCCTATCAATAAAGTCTTGGATCCATCTCTGATTGTTATTGCTGTGACTGTTTTAGGCGAGTCTTACTTCAAACTGGGCAATCTGAATGAAGCTGAGAGGTGGTACCTGAAGGCACTGGAGGCCAAAAATGACCACATACCTGCCTATTTGACACTAGCCAAGTTATATCACACTCAGGTATGTATGAACATGAATGTGCTGGAAGAGACTGATCTGTTGTTGTTACCACCTAGAAATAAACATTCCTAAAAGTTGAGCTTTTTGATTTGATATTATCGTGTCACTTTCAGAATTTTGTGGAAAAAGCAGAGTTCCATTACAAGAGGGCGCTGCAGATTGACACCCAGTCGTCGTCTGTTGCGCAGCACTACGGTAAGTTATACGCTAAATAATTCAAATCACCATATGGTGCCCTGGTCATTTACAATTAGTGACAATTCTTCAAAACACAAATAACAATTTGATTTGAACATGTGCATATTTAACCCAATGTTCTCTACAACATGTCTCAACATGTTGCTGTGACCTGCTTGCCAGTACTGAGCAGTCGGCTATTTGTATGCAAAAATCCAACCACAATGTGGTTTGTTAAATACAGAATTATTTAGCTAAGTAAATAAACTAAAAGCAAGTTGTCATTATTTGTATTTACAGCAATGATTTAGGTCGAACCTTGTCCACTGTTGTTTATTCACTCTCATTTCAGGTCAGTTTCTGAGTGACTTGAATCGTCATGACGACGCTGCTGATCTATTTGTCAGAGTAACTCAACGATCTTACAACGATTTTGACCTGACTTTTACTGCAGCTAATGTTATGAGGTAAATATTTCTATCTTGTCAACAGTGGTAATGATGTCACTCAGCGTCATGTACAAGGGAACATCAGAAAAAGGACTGAGTTGTGACACTACTGTCTACCCAGTATAGGTGACCAGTATAGAGGGTAGTTTATAATGACATTACTCATGTTTACCCAGAGACATCCAAAGCTGTATATCAGTTTTGTATCAGTGTAGGCTACTTAAGTTGAAGAGGACATTTTTCTAATCAAGTACATTAACTAGATGTTTTAAATACTTCAGACATCAAAATTACTGTTTCGTGACCAAATATATGTTGATCAGCTGATAGACAGTTGCACTGTGTCCAGGAAACATCAGTCAGCACACTCCTAATGGACTACACCAAAGTTTTGCATGTTGATTTCACGGGTGAGAAACAACATGACCACCGGTCCTCTAAACAGGACCTCCGGGGATCAAATGGGACCGCCGCACCAGAAAATGGGACTGACGCACCCAAAAACATGACCGCCCCACCACAAAACAGGACCGCCGGGGACTAAAACCGCAACAACTAACAGGCTAAGATTTATTACCGTTAGGCCTACACAGATCATACAATGGGGCTATATACGTATGCATATGCAGGTCTTGTGCCGATTAATCCACCGAAATCTTTTGTGAGCAACAAAGGACACTTCGCTTTGTAATACGCGGCGCTTTTGAGTTTTACTCATCACCAGGCTCCCGGCTGCGGTATGTGACTTATAAACAGTTGAAAGGTCAACATTTAATAAATCTAACACAAAACAACCTCGTTGTACGCTTTTGAGCTAAATAATTATAATTTTATCCACTGCATAAGTTTAAGAACAAAATGAAAATCATTTTCTCCAATTTGACGTTTAAAGTTAGTCAAGTAAAAAAACGGACGTTCTGGTTCTCGGGTGAAGCATCATCATACTAGCTGCCTTTGTGCGGCAAAGCTGTACATTAAATGTACAGCTTTGCGCCGATGTGGGTAAAAAACTGAACATGTAAAATCTTTACCCGGCGAATTTTTTTTAACGACACTCTTCCTTGAGTAAACTAAATTATTTCATCGGCGCTCGAGAGAAATTGTCGTTCTGTCGTTATTCTGCGTTCTCTTAAGTCGGCTTACATTGGCCGGTTCCTTTTCCCCCGATTCTTCAGTCAACTGTCCTTCTACAAGGTTGCGTACCTGGCACAACAAATTATCGAAACTGGTTTCATTTCGTTATAAGTTTTCAGTACTTTAATACCAGCAAACCGAATTTCATAACAAACCTTGTTGCCGCCAAGTTGTCATCATCTTTCGAAAGATGTCTCAAAATTTTTCTGAGGAAATGGCGCGTGCACATGTCACTTATTATTACAACAGTTCATTAGATTGTTTTTCACTCAAGCGGTTGCAAACTGCAAGGTGAGTGTTGGTTGACGCCTAGATTTTGCATGCGCCTGCATCGGTCGCGCGCTCTACTACATGTTGATGTAAGTTCCACGACGAGGTGACGAGCAGAACTACCCGGGCTGTGGGCAATGTCGGGGATGTAACGGAGCTCAATAACGCAAGGCTGTCAAGCTTTATTTTGGCGATAGTCTTTACACAGCTATCTGACCGGTTACGTCATAACCCGCAGTATCACACAAAGGCCTTAACTACTCAGTCCCCGGCGGTCCTGTTTTGTGGTGGGGCGGTCATGTTTTTGGGTGCGTCAGTCCCATTTTCTGGTGCGGCGGTCCCATTTGATCCCCGGAGGTCCTGTTTAGAGGACCGGCGGTCATGTTGTTTCTCACCCGTGGATTTGTAGACTTCAAGTCTGCAGTCAAAAAATTGTTTAGCCATTGTCCGTGATCCCTGGCCGTGAGATTCAGTGGGTGTGGTCTGGTATAGGGCATATCTTTGTTATGGGATACCTGATTTAATTTATTTTCCTGTTTTTTTGTCCAGGCAAGCTGGCAGAAATTCAGAAGCAGAAGTTTATTATCAGAAAGCAGTCAATCTTCGACCTGATGTAAGTATTTAAAACTGTGATCACACTCAACTGAAGAAAGCCAAGTTATTCATTAGATCATTTACATCTCTCAAAACAATTTTTTTTGTTTTGCCAGCATAAAGTTTATTGGGAAACTCACAGAGTGTTCAGATTGACAAGTTGCATAATGTGATCTTTCAACATTCTCCTTGAATTTACCCCCATACCCAACTCCTAATAACCCGACCTAGCTTGACAAACACAGAGCTTAAACACAAGGCAACTTCCAGTTTTAAACTTTGCAGATGGCCACCGCACACATGAATTTGGGTGCCATGCTGCATTTCAATGGCAAATACATAGACGCTGAGAGAAGTTACTTGACAGCGCTCCAGTTGAAACCCGACGATACGATTACAAGTGGAAACTTACAGAAGTTGCGGAACTTGATGAAGTCTAAACGAATCAAGACGAGTAATGGAGCGAAAAGATAACTGAAACATTTCATTTTAATTTGGAATATTAATCTTGCAATTTCACATTAATGTAATCTGTAAATAGAAAATTGAATGGAAAGTCACTCAGAATATCAACAGTAAAAATCCTTCAATTTGAAACAAAAGTATGCTAAATGTGTTGCCATTTTTAGTTTTTTCAAAGCCTTGCTGCGTCATTGCTACAGATGCTCGCACAATTTTATCATATTCTTTGGCGAGTGCTGTACCTGTGCCAAGATACAGTAAAATTTAAAGAATTTGACAACACAAAATTTCACTTTCCACGCTATTGTCCTGAACTGAAGAATTTTCACCGTACTTCATGTTTTGCTACCAAGTCTTATATTTATATCAAGGTTATGCATAACATTAAATCAAGATACAAATTTTGGTCAACTGCGGAATATTGTATCTCAGAAATGGCAGGTTGAATTCACATGATATCGTATTTTGTACACTGTTCTTCAATATGGTGTGAGGAATTGCTTAAAGTAATTGACTTTTGCATGATTGGTTATAAAAAACAGCTTTTGAGATTTTACAAAAAAACTCAGAAGTTGCAATAAACAAAAATGAAATAATAGTTTAGAAAACTGTATCAGTGTTTTTGAAGTTTCATCTTGAACCGTTATATCAAAAGAAATTTTGTCACATGATTGATATCATTGATATCATCGTTTGTGTGGCTGTAGCTTTCTTTTTTGTTTAATTTCTTTAAAAATACACGGCACGCTACCCAATTAATTGCACATTGTTATAAAGTTATACATTAAATTCTACAGGATTTCTACTTTCAGAGAACATATACTTTTCCTGAGTTACAGTCTATAGCTTTGTAAATATTTTGCTAACTACATCGACTAGTTGATAAGGTCCTACATCATGCTGATTGTGTTTGTGCAAATTAGTTAAAATTTTGAAGTTGAAGATGAGTTCTAGTCAGTCTTTACTGTAAATTGAATTAGAGAGGACTGGTACCTGTAGAAAGCACTGCTACCTGTAAAGGGCTGGTACCTGTAAAGGGCTTGTACCTGTAAAGGGCTGGTACCTGTAGTCCTTGTTTAATATCTGAACCAGTGCTGCACTTAAAACTTGGGAGCAATTCTTGTGTTGTCTCATTTCTGTTTGCCTTGGAGAATGTTCGAATGTTATACTACTTTGAGTATTCACCGATACCATCGTCTCATTTTATCTTAAAGTCTTACATTCCCAACTTCAAACATGTTTTTTGCACATTATCAGTTACACGTTCCTTGCTTATAAATGTTTTATTGCTCATTTTGTGTGTCAGAATGATAACCATGTTTTTTGAATGTAAAAGTTTTTGGCAATGAATGCTTCCATATTAGAAATTTCATTCTTTTTGAACTGGTTGTGAAATTTTATCACTTCTATTATTTTTATTTCTTTTTGTGATTGTGAGTCACAGATGAAATATTTTTCCTTTTAATTATTACAAGCAGATATAGGTCATGAAACAAATGTATTAATTGTGGAACACTATATTTTTCACGGTTTCTAAAATTTGATCAGAGAGGTTATATCCAGTGTGTCATTTGATTCTCGAAAGTTAAAGGAAAATTAAGATTTTGGTCATGTTGAGGTAAGGTGTGTTCTTATTCATAGCTTTTGATTCACTGCCAGCAGTGCCCCCTTTTAGTTCTTTCAAAGAACCACTGTGCCATATGATGTGATGCCGTAATTGTTTACATGAAAATAATGGATAGCTTGTTATATTGGAGATATTTTGCATAAGCAGTTCCAAATAGTTTTTCAAGAATATATTTTCACAGTAAGATGGACCGAGATCGTATCCCACTATTTTGTTACAGTATAGATTATAGACAACTATAGTCTATGGTTACAGTGATTTGATCAGCTTGCACTTCTTAAGAGTTTATCATTGACATTCTTCATACATATATATATTTAAATCAGTTGCAGGAGGGAAAGTATGATTTAATTTTTTAACAGTTTTGTTATTCTCTTTAGTCTGAATTATACAAAATTAATACGTCACATTCCAGTTGCCACTGGCTGCCCTTGATTGACTTCGTTGTGTGTAGTCAGCAACCTTAAAACGCGATTGGTTATCGTTGACCACCTCTGGCTTACAAACCAATCGGATGTCTTAGTTGGTTGACCTCGCAGAACCTGCTTAGTCAATCAAAGTGCAGTCATCGCGACTACCTTTGTAATATTTGTTAAGGTTGTAATTGACTATTTAAGCAAACTGACATGTCATTGTGGTGTCATGTTGTCCAAGTCATTAGGTGTTGGCTCGTTTGCAATACATGTTGAATTCTACATATTACTGACATTTTGACTATTTTGTACATATTGTTGTCATTCCAAACTAGTCATATTTTAGGTAAAGGATGAAAGGTAATGCTTTGTGCCATATTATGAAAAGTTTTCTTGTTTATGACTACTGTTGAGTCATTTTTTGATGTGGGTTGTGGAGGATGTGACCTTTTCAAAAGTGATTATTTTTGTTGATATTTTTGAGGTATGTAGACGAATGCCGTTACTATCTTTAAAGCACATTATTGGAAATTTAGGTATTAGATTTTCATTACCTTCACCAAGTAAATTTTAGAAATTTACATTTGTTTCTATTTTCCCCAAAGTTGTCATCCAAGTTCACCATCTACGTTTTCAATTTTCTTTTTGTTGTTCTTTGTAGACATTGCCGCCATTCATGGAAAATTTTCATCTTGTTTAGATTTAGTTTAATGCATTCAAGTTGTTACCAAATTATTTATTTTGCCTTCAGATGTCGTTATGAGACGGGCATCATTTAGCATTTAATAATTATTGTGCTTTGGTAAATATGAATGTGGGTTGATTATGTCAATAAATATTCTACATGCAACATAGTGTTATTTTAAATAGTGAATGTTGCACATACGGAATTCTCAAGTTTGGAGGGATGTGACTGTGAGTTGTTCTCACCAGTAGCAGTGCTGACCATTTTATAGACCATGTTTGTCAGAAAGTATATAAAATAATTTAATTTCACTTACTGGATGGACGTCTACTGATTACTTAGAGCATCCTGCCCAGACAAAAGTCAAACTTTTATGCAAGATATTACCGTCTCAAGACAGTCCTTTATTGCAAGTACTGCCTCAGTGTTAGTCATTTCAATCTTGCAAACTGGATGAATAGCTAACGAAATCTGAGACATTGACTGAAAAACATGTTTTCAACAATAAGTGTCAGGAACTGGTTTTAATGGTTGCCCAGCAACCAGGATACTGCAGACAGTGAGGCTACCAGTCTAAAATTTTATTTACCATATGTTTAGAATCCAGCTGATCAGAATGAATTTGTGAATGGCCACAATTTCGATAAAATAAGCAATTTAGACCACACTGTTTTCACACTACTACAATGTGCGGAGTTAAACAAAGCACATTAATGTATAAAGAAATTGTCTAAGAATAGAAAGTCAAAATATTACAGATAATGAGATCATTTATAACCAACGGTAACTAGCCACATGGAACTAAGAAAGCCTGTGCTGCCACCTGGTTATAAAGTAAGACATTGTATTGACAGTGGTTGGCATGGAATTATACTTGGACGGATATTTTGTGTTAATAGACACTATGATATGTTTTGCATCATAAAACATATTGCAAGACCATATGTACGGTTCGATATGTATGTATATTACTTTCAGTGATGCGTCTTAATTCGACGACACACAAAGAAACCGCTATGTTGAAAATATACCAAAATGAAAGCTGTTCAAAAAAGTGACATTTGATATATATCAACCAAATTTTCTTAAAAATAGCAGCCGCAAGGGTGTACGTATCGGTCTGTTTCTCACATTTTGAAAGTACAATACGTAAGAAACAGAGCCTGTAACATAACTCAGTTCCAATATGGTATCTGTACATTGTGACTGTGACATCACAGACAATGTGTGCACAAATTTCATGATATCAAAACATATCGTTGAAAATGTCTAATGCACCAGTCACCATATAGTACAAACAACTTGATTTAAAAGATAGTCCTGCTATGATAGACACAAGGTAAAACTCGGCACACGTTAATTTACAAACAAGAGCACTAATTTGATTCTAAATCAAAAATGCTACAATATCACATGCTCATTCTAAGCACCATACGTTAACATTCACGCATTAAAACCATCAATAAAGCTTTTTAATTAAAATTATAACAATTTCTGTAATATGTACATCAAGTTTAATATAAATAGGACAGAACACTGTGTGAATTTGGGCAAATATTGAAGTTTTAAAACAACTTTCAGTCTGTTCTCCTTTGTACACAGGAATAATAAATACTTCAGATTTGTTCAAAAATCCCAGCAACAGCAATCAAGAAATGCAAAAAAACACGTGATGACTAAACCAATGCCAGCACTGGAATTCTAGTCCAGAGAGAATAATGTTCTTTTTAAAATGAAACTAAACGTTAAGAAGAGTTTGGGATACCATTTTGAGATTCTCTGAGTGGACAGGTATAAATTGATGATACAAGTTATTTTTGTTACATCAAAGGTTGAAGTCTTCTTCAAGCACCGAAAGTCAGACACATAAAAATGTGCAGTTCTGAGCGTAATAAAAACTCGAAAGTCAGCTATTAAGAAGACGTTGCTTGACTGCATGGTGTTTTGAACAACACTCATGAATATTTATGGTGTTTTGAACAACACACACGAATATTCAATTACAGGAATGTAGTAGCCTCAGAGATCTACAAGGTCAGGTTGTCAAAACTGTCAGTAAACAGTCATTAAAAAGGATAATATACATATACAAAATTAAAAACAAAAGATCTCAAAATCAGTCTCCAGTCAAATGCTTGTGTTACAATGGAAAGGTACTCGTTATGCAACAACCACGTTGAACATACAAGGCAAAAAATTAATAAAATGGACGGAACCACACCCAACTTTTGGCTGTGACTGTGGAAGAAAAAAACAACAAAAATTATACAAGCAATTCAATAGCAACAATTTTTTTCTTTAAATTCTATAATTTCAGCAAAAATTCTTCAATTTGGGACAAAATTGCCATATTTAGATTGTTCAGAGGCATACCAAAGCATTGCAAATGCTCACAAATTTAGCAAATGTTAGATGGTACTGGCTAGCTATGCAATACAAAACCATGCTAAAAGAAAAGTAAATTTTACTGAACAGTTATTTTTGTTGAAATTTTTGACAAAATGAAATTTCAGCGGTTCATCATATTGTGTCCCAAACTGAAGTTTTTACCATAACTCTCATCTCCCTAAGCACAATTCACAACCACGCATGTGTGAAGCAGGTACATATAAGTTTTAATGTAACTCATTACCTTCTGAACCAAGGGTCACAGAAATACCAGGTTTCAATCATATTTCTAAAATCTTTGGGGAACAAAGGAAATGATTACAAGTATGGAAATAGTGCCTAGAGCAGTGTAGTCATGTGACCATGTTTTGTTTAAAACTTGTGTTCTTAAAACCACTGTAACTTCTATAAATGTGAAAATTTTTGTTCAAAATTCCTTTCGTTTATGCCATTAGGTACAACAGCCTGTTAGAGAATGCCTTTTGGACGGAGATGGTATGGTTTTCAATCTGAAGATCTTAACAATAAAAAAAAAATAATTGCAGGCGGTCTGATACACGTTGTACCAGACGTGCGCAGGCCTCGCATGTGGGCCCATTGCACTAATCACCTGGAAATATTTTTATGCTTTATTAATATATATGGTTAAAACCGAGCTGAGGAGCTAGAAACCTGGCTCAAGGGTTTAGCAGTGTGACCTGGTGGGACTTGAACCCATGACCTCGAGTAAAGAAAGCGGGCACTTATCAACCAGGCCACACTGCCTTCTCTTTAACAATCCACACCTGCCCCTTTTGACAGTTCAGATTTTGAGATAAGAGGCTTATACCGTTTATTAATAAATGAATAAACAGAACCTGCAAATTTCAGGCAAATATTATTACCGTGTTGGTGGAAGTTATGATGATCTCTGTTACAAACACGACTTTCTTTTCTACAGAAAACATGGTCACATGACAACAAATGTCCGAGGCCCTACTTTTGTGCCCATTGCATAATGTTTCTCTGCTCAACAGAGATCTTTAAAATGCGTTTTAAACTTAAAACTTTGGAACGTTTGAAGAAATGTGAGCCTTGAGCTCTATTTGCATGTTGAAGCTGAAAATAAGTCTTTACTTTTAATCATGACTTATTATTGCCATACACTTAGGTAGGCCTGCTATTCAGTAATGGGAACTTCTATCTGAAGTAATAACTAAAGTGGAAATAGCTCCACGTGGAATATTAAGTCATTGATCACATTAAGAGCAATCAATACTCTACTACACTTAACTTTCACTTAATGTTCACTTATATAAGTAGAGCTGAACGAAATCAAAAATAAAATGGACGTTATGCACTAGCATCCAACTGAAACAACTTGCAAGGAGCTTTCTGCACACGTTACATCACCCCAAGTATTAATTAGCCATTAGAAATCAAAAACCACAGATGGGCGCAGTAAAGTTAGTCTTATAAGATCAACAAAAAGTGACATCGACCATCGATCTTTAAGACAAGAAAAATATCTTATTTATGATAATTTCATGCTCGCTTAAAAATTATGTTCTAATTTTTGGAGGGAAATGAAAAACCTTTTTCATTTGAAAAGGCACAAAAACTACATCACATGTCCAAAGTAAATGGATTGTGAAACATAATCTGAGCCGGCTGTTGACTTGCAGGACAAGTGAAGGTATAGAGAGGTTCTGTTGGACCATCATTCACCACATGCCTCCTTCAGTGTCAAGAGGCTGACAACACAACAAAGCATGATCACTAGATATGAGACACCAACTCTGACAACATTTGAGGATAGTTCTGCTCCACGCACAAAGAGGGCAGCCTTATACTACGCTCTCCATCACGCACAGTCACTATCTGTAGAGATGTGTTCCCTCCTGTACTTGAATAAGAACTTGATTGGCGCGCCCCACTCTCAAGTGATAACTGAGGGAATAGTTTTTGTGTGACCGCATCCACTAAGTATGGATCATCACCACTGAGAAAACTCTTTTTGGACGTGCTTATAATCTTCTTTGGTCTAGAATAGATAGCAATGACATTTTCATTAAGAATGATTGCAACAGTGACATTTTCATTAAGAATGATTGCAAACTAGGAACTACTACAAAATAAACTTTACAAGAATTCATTGAACAATTGAAAACATTACAGATACTATTTTTTAGGCTATTGTGTTCTTTCTTTTCAAAATGATTTTTTTTTGTTTCTTGGAGCTTTGTTTTGAGAGGCTCTGCATTGACGAAATATTACTATTGCTATCATTACTATTTTTATTATATACATTTGCATAAAAATCAAATGCTTGTGAAAAATAAAACAATTCCTGCACATATGCAGACCAGCACATTTCATAAACTTGGGAGACAATATTAATATTCACAGTCATACATTGATTCACCATAGGCACAAATATTTAGCATCAATTACTGAACTGCATCTCTTAATACGACCGCACATGGAACAAAAGTTATACATTCACTAATGAACAGGAACAATATGTCTTGTACTTTGCGCATGCTTAAACTGTTTGAAGATGCATGAAACAAATGCTCCATGTGCAGACAATGAAAGGAAACATTTCCAAGCACTACTCTCACATAACCCATCTGGAAGAAATCACACAATCATTCTGGTTTAACAGTATTTCCATCTTCCTGAGGAAAATGAACAGATTTAAGGACATTATCCATGAAGAAATCCATGCTGGGGGTCCTCATGCGTCCTAATCATGTGATTAGTGCAATGGGCCAGCCTTGTGGCCAAAGCACATCTGGTGCACCGCAGAATGCATGAGGCTAACTGTCGGTGCACTGCAGGAGGCATGATGCTAACAGTCAGTGCACTGCAGGAGGCATCAGGCTAACTGTCGGTGCACTGCAGGAGGCATCAGGCTAACTGTCGGTGCACCGCAAGAGGCATCAGGCTAACTGTCGGTGCACTGCAGGAGGCATGATGCTAACTATCAGTGCACTGCAGGAGGCATCAGGCTAACTGTTGGTGCACTGCAGGAGGCATCAGGCTAACCGTTGGTGCACTCCAGGAGGCATGATGCTAACTGTCGGTGCACCGCAGCAGGCATCGGGCTAATTGTCGGTGCACCGCAGGATCGAGCCATCAGGCCAACTGGCTTACATTTTTGACAGGACTCGAGGCTATTCCATTGTTGGGAGTTGCAAAATCTGAACAGCCAATAAAAGCTTAAAATTGATTCACTGAATCTGAATCTTATTCTAAGCAGATAAGTCTGGATAAGTGCACTGATCTTCAATTTCTTAAAAAATTAGGTTAAGGTACTAAAGTCACTCCATTTTGAGATGGAAAAATTTTGGTGTCCAGGGCTATTAACCCGTACCACACTGTCAATAAGTGCAATTTTAATTGCAGTAGAGAAAATTAAAACGTTAAATTCAATTTGTACTCCATATTTCGATCACAGAAATCACGCAACTAATTGTTTTGATGCCAACAATTTTGTTTCTGACTGTAGGCCTAAATGTCGGAGTGGTTGAATGGTCTTTCTCAGCAGTTAAGATTTCTAGCAAATTGCTGTCAACATTCCAGTGTCCCGACCAGGAATATATAGCATACGCTTTTTACAAGGTTAGTGCATCAAATTTTTTGTCAGTCACTAAATTGAATTCAGGGAAGCATTTCATTATGGCTTTACCAACACAACTACAGTAAAAAGTCTTCAACTTTAGACAAAAGCAATTGCTAAAATTTCCATTTTTATAATTTCTAAAGTTTACGGTTTGTAATGTTAGTCAGGAAGTGCTAAATTTAGTTAATCAGAGAGAATTAATTGTATAGACAAATTATAATGAATTTTTTTGTCCATTTAAGTGTATCAATAACAGAATTTCAATTTACGGTAAGAATTTTTGAGTGAAGTGAATGATATATGCAAACAAGTCAGCCACTCACCTTCCTCTCCTCAGCTGTGTTGGAAGGGACTGCTGTTTCCTCAGCTCCTCTTGTTGAACCTGACTAAATAGTCGGTTCATCATTTCATCACTGTGTCTGGACACTGTTAGCTTCCTGTCAATAGTCCTAGGTGCAGAAGGCTTCTTCAGCTCAGTTTCTTTACAGTCCTTCTCCTGAGGCGGTGTGACTGGACGGATGGCTGCAGTGATGAGTGACAGCAGTCAAAACATTATTGACAGATGTTACTTCAACTCAATGCAAGCACAAGAAAGAAAAAAATGTTACAGAAAGTGAATGTAAACACAGTTCAGTTTTATAAGTCTTTCCTGCAATTTTGAAAACTACAGCAACGAAGGAAATTGATACTCAGGTATATAACTTCAAATATAAGATCTGCCCGCACATATATCTGGCTAGAAAGTTTCAGTCACAAAAAAACCAGAGCAATGAAGAAAGTCAATCACTGCCCACTGTGTGCATTGCATACAGCGCAGTGCAAGGGATGATCATCTAAAATATGTCATAAAAAGGAGCAACGCCACATTAGGTGAACTCTCCTCACTTGAAACACAGACGAATTTGATGAAGATCCACCAAAGAACATGGTAGATGTTGATCTGACCGTTAAAAAAACTGAACTGCAGATGTATATACTTTCCAGCAGCAGCAACACATGATAATGATCCTAAGAGTAGTTTGGCCGATAGAAAAGCAGACGCCAAACACAAAGCACAAAAATAATAAATATGGTCACTAGGCGGCGCTGAATATGTAGCATCATCTGAAATTCAAAAAGTGTAACAGGCTTTATTAAAAATCTATTGGTCAAATTATATAGAATTTCATGAAGGAACTCCCCCAAAGATACAGAGGACAGCAAACTGCCCGTCTATTTTAAAGACCACAACAGCAATCGAATCCATCCAAAATTCATCATGACTCTGTTGTCACATTCATAGAAATTATAACACTTTAGTTGTCAAATCTCACAAACTAGAAAGTCCAGCAAGGGATTGAAGAAACCAACCCAAAAAAGAAAACTGTCTTTAGGGGATACCACAGTACCATGCATTATTCCCAGTTAAGGAACATATACCACTAAATTGTCATAATGATCTTGTAGAAGGGTTTTTCTGATAGAGGCGAGTGTCAAAACTCGAAATAGTCAAAATGGCCATAAGGTGGCATACAACACATCAAATCTATCCAAAGATAGAAAGGTAACACTTTCTTTTTAATAAAAATTATCAGCCAAGCATCAGGCGCATTAGTGGATGTCAAAGAGTAAAAAACAGTGAAAATACCCCCTGGGTGGTGCAAAATACACTGCATCCATCCCAAAACAAGAAGGCGGCATCGAATTATGAAAAAATTATTGTTTGCCAAATTTCATGATAGTAAGTCAAGGAACTATTTTTAAGATAGACAGGAAAACTCGAGGTTCTTACTTTTAATGTGATAAGCACCATAGATGAACATTGTCAAAGTGATGGACACCAGTCAGGAATATTATAACTGGAGATGAACGTGGTGCACACCTGAGTCAGGAATATATTAACTGAAGATGAACGTGGTGGGCACCAGTCAGGAATATATTAACTGAAGATGAACGTTCTCAAGGTGATGGGCACCAGTTAACTGGAGATGAACGTGGGCATTAACCCAGAAGACTACAGTACTGCAGAAGAAGATATCAAAGAATTACTCTAAGACAGAGATATATACAAAACCAAGTCTTATGTAAATTTAAGTTTCTGAACATCTTTCAAAATTAAACATGCAGTACATTCACCAAAAACCAAAAAACAAAATCAGATACATCCATACCTCGCATTTAAAAATCAACGAACTGCAAAATGATCCAGAAGACAAGCCTGAATGCATTTGAAGACACTTCTGTCTAATGTAGAACAATACTCTGTCTAATGTATAACAATACTCTGTCTAATGTATAACAATACTCTGTCTAATGTATAACAATACTCTGTCTAATGTATAACAATACTCTGTCTAATGTATAACAATACTCTGTCTAATGTATAACAATACTCTGTCTAATGTAGAACAATACTCTGTCTAATGTATAACAATACTCTGTCTAATGTATAACAATACTCTGTCTAATGTAGAACAATACTCTGTCTAATGTATAACAATACTCTGTCTAATGTAGAACAATACTCTGTCTAATGTATAACAATACTCACCCATTAGTTCATCATGAGTATCCTTGTTTGACAATGGTGGCAATACAGAGACGCAGTCACCAGGGGGAGCATTATGAACTATGTTAGGTTGTTGCCAGAATGACTGTGGTAGTGCACGCTGGCGCATTGGAATGCTTTCTGTAATGGAAATTCAAAATGTTCATTTAGGTCTAATATAAAGCGAAAAACATCTCAGCTATCATTTTAATGAACAAAAATTTTCATTTGTAAACATGGCTTGAAGGCCTGCCCCATAAACTGAAACATATTCACCTCAGTATCACGAACGCGGGGAGTTGCTGTCATGTTGATCTAAAACGACTACAATTACAGCTCTCCTATCGCCATGGCGCACGGACACATAAAACACTTACACATTTGAAAGCTACTTTTTCCCAACTCACAAAATCGTGCCTAGACTACAGCAAACACAGTACACGAACAAAAGCGTAACAAGGCTATTCCAGGGGGGGTTAAATGAAATAGCTTTACCCCTTTGGTTGCCACCAATTCTTACTGCCCTACCAATTTTACCCCCTTAGTCACCCAACCCCCTCCCCTCACCTAGCTGTTTGTCATTGTACGATGAAGCCCCCTGACAGCACCATTGAGCTCAGTTAGCAGTTAGGTCACTGTACAATGAAGCCCCCCCCCCCACCCATAGTAGCATTGAGCTCAGCTAGATGCTAGGTCATTGTACAATAGTAAAATAGCCAAACAAGGTCAAAAAGAAAATTGTGAAAAGGAAATTATAGGCATGTGTACATTATTTTGATTTAATACCTTTTTACACAGAAAGCTCAAAGGCCTAGTAAAATCCGCCATATGATTTGTTTTGTTGAGTGGTTGTATATAAAGCCCATTTGGAACTAAATGAGCAATGAGTCATCATTATTTATAGAGTTACTTGTTACATCTAAAAACGAGAGCGCTCGGAGGAGCGACACTTGGCGAAATTAACCAAAAAGACGACGAAGGAGATGATGACGACGATGACGGTTATGATGATGAAGGTGGCGAGTATGAACAAAACAATGACATTCATATGACAAGCGAAGATGTAAAAAATAGGCTATAGTCTTGAGTGATAATTGGCAAAGTTAACTGAACAGCCGACGATGGAGATGACGACAACGATGAAGATGACGATGATTATGATGATGATAGTGGGGATTATAAACTACACGATAACATTCATATGACTAGCGAAGATATCAGAAATCAGTAAGAAATAGGCTACTGTCTTGTTCAATAGAAGCTAAACCAACATCCGCAGAAAGACCAGTCAACATTTAGGAACAGCGCTATCAGAAAATCTCAAATAATTAAAAAGTAGACGTCGTAATGAAAAATAAAAAATATCCTCTGAAAGCACGTTGAAAACACTATCTAAAGCGTCAGTTTCACAAAATTCCGTGGATTTTTCAAAAAATTGAAACTTTGTGAATTTTTTTGAAATTCAAAGTCAAATAACTTAAAAATGAAGTCTGAGAAAAAAATTGTTACAGAAGATTTGGAAGAGTATACCTCAGAGAATCCACATGCAAAAATTCATGTCACTTTCCTTTTCCGTTTAAAATGGCACCCTAGAACGACTGAAAATAGGTCAACATGCGCCAGATCCGTCATCTTGAAAGCAACTTCCGGTTCTTTAGCACTGAATAATAGCCTGTTATAGAAAACTGATACATGAAAAATTTCAAAGCCATTGGTGCTATGAATTTTGCACCCTCTACAAGAGAAAACATTTTTAAGCCCGAAATCGAGGTGCGCATGCGCAATTGCCAATATTTCCGCCATCTTTGATGGGAAGTTAAAAAATTTCAGCACACCCAGAGCACACGTGTAGTACAGTAAACTTGCTGATTTTTAGCCATGTACATACAAAAGTACGGACTCTTATGAGCATTTGAATCCAAAATTGAAAATAAAATGGCCACCAAGTTTGCCATCTTGGATCCGACCATGACGAAAAGCAATAGGCTTCCAGGAATTCTGGAACTAGAGGTTGTGAGTAAATTTCGTGGAAATCGGCCGAAAAATGCGACCAGTAGAGTGCGAACAAACAAAAAAATGAAAGCACTCCGAGAAGGGGAACTTGGTGAAATTAACACAAAAGACCACGACAGAGAAGATTACGAAGATGACGGATATGACGATGATGGTGGCGATGATGAACAATACAAGTATAGATAACATTCATATGACGAACGTAGAGGTCAGAAATCAGTAATAGGATACACTCACTTGATCGACACTTGGTGAAAAGACGACGACGGAGATGATGGCGAAGATGACGAATATGATGACGGTGGCGATGATGAACAACATAACATTCATATGACGAACTTAGATGTCATAAATCAGTAAGAAATATACTACAGTCTTGTTCAATAGAAGCTAAACCAACATCCTTAAGCGAAAAATGAAAAATATGATAGCCTGTTCAAACCTCTATCTAACATAGTAGTTTTGCGAAATTCCGAAAACTTTTCGAAAAAATTGAAAATTTATGGTTTTTTTGAAATTCAAAGTCAAATAACTCAAAAACGAAAAGTCTGAGAAAACAATTGTTACAGTTCATTTGAAAGAGTATACTTTAGAGAATCCACGTGCAAAATTTCACGTTATTTTCTCTTCCAGTTTAAAAAAGCACTCAAGCACGACTGAAACTGGGACAACATGCGCCAGATCCGCCATCTTGGAAGCAACTTAGCATTGAATATTAGCCCGTCGTAGGAAACTCATTCCTGAAAAATTTCAAAGCAATTGGTCCTATAATGCGCCCTCTACAGAAAAAAAACGATTTTTGCCCAAATTCGAGGTGCGCAACTGCAGATATTTCCGCCATCTTTGACTGGAAGTAAATGATTTCTAACTTCGTCGTAGCACTGGTATAGGTTTATATTTAAGCCGATTTTCAAAAATTGTGGCCTCTATGATCATTTGACTCTGAAGTCGGAAACAAAATGGCTGCCACCTCCGCCATTTTGAATTTGATCATGACCAAAAACAATAGGCTTCCAGGACATTTGGGTCTACAAGTTATCTGCGAATTTTGGGCGAATTAGACGAAAATTGGTTTACAGACAAAATGAAGATGTCAGCTGACCCAGGAAGCCGATGAGTCCGTGACCCGTGTTTGGCGGTCCGTTCCCGTGTTTGTGAGACAGTGGACGGTGTTTGCAGGTCCGTGAGTCGTGTTCATGCATCCGTGCCCATGTTTATGAGTCCGTTGACCGTGTAGTTTAGGTACCTTGATATTGAGCAACGCTTTTGATTTAATTTTGCAACGGTCAAAAATTGACTCTTGAAATACGTATCCTGAGGCAAATTACAACTTCTACTCTATGGTTTATATAATCATGGTCTCAACTGGAGCTCACACTGAGGTGTTATTTTTGGCTAATAAACTGCTTCATTCTTATTTTACCTTATTTTCGACCTACTAATCATAGATACATTTAAAGAATTATTTGCCTGGCAACAACAAATAAATACTAGCCAAAGTTATTGTTCATCAGTTTATGTCAGGCCATTTACTCTAGAGTCCTATTGTACACAATCACTAAGAACATCAATACACTACCAAAGGTTGATAATAATTCACACACATTTCTGCAAACAGAAGATGTCTGTTGTCACAACACCTTCACATGACTATCGGTTTGTGCTCCATCACAAAGGAAAGACACATAGGGTAATTAAAACTTTTTTCATGTTAGTCATGCACTGGTAAACAAAAGTAGTAAATCAATCTAAGGTTTCATTTTATCTCCTCAGCTACTACAGCAAAATAGTTATAAAGCTGTAGTGTGTAGTTTGGGGAAATACACTTCCCTGATGGAAATAATGCCGGTGTTGACGCAAGCTATGTGGTACAATCCCAAGAACCTTTTTAGAAGAAAGTGGCTTGCAAAGATGTTTTATTTGTGAGCAACGCGGTCTTTACACCACACTGTTACCATGACATTACCATGACAGACAAAAGTCAGAAAACGTCACTATGATGCCAGATTGCAAAAATAAAAACTCTTTTTTCTATTTTTACAAAATAAAGACTCTTTTTCTATTTTTACAAGGCTTTTGCAAATGTTTGATTAAAGTTGCAATGTACACTTGTCTAGCTGGCAATGCTGAATTCTCAACCAAATCACTTTATTGTTTAAACATTATCACATTCATCCAATCTTGAGTTAGTGTCTAATGTCAAGCAACTCAAGCCACAGGCAATGAGTACATGTGTCATTTTGCAATACGCAATTTCAGGGTGGGCCAACACCACTAAACTTTGAAGCCTATTCTCTAGTCCCTAATGGTTTTGATGTTCTTGTGGGTAATGGAAATACTATGATATCACAGAGAGGAACATTTTGAGATTCATTTTACGAGAGAACAGTTTGGTTTTTAGGCAACTAAACAAAGCAAGGCACAACTTTAACTAGCAGTGATTGTCCAAAGTAAGAATAGTGCAAGAATTTCACAGGATGCAAAGTGTGCTACTCTACATATGTGTATACAAAGTATACTACTCTACATATGTGTATACAACTCTACCTTATAAATGATTTAAACCGAAACTAATAAACCAGATTAAGAATACTAAATATTTTTCAAAGTAGGCTCTACACAGCATTAGGCAGGCGTCACACCACTACAAGCCATAACTCATAAGAACTTTCTATTGAACACTGAACCATTAATATGGGCTAAACACCACTACAAGCCATAACTCATAAGAACTTTCTATTGAACACTGAACCATTAATATGGGCTAAACACCACTACAAGCCATAACTCATAAGAACTTTCTATTGAGCACTGAACCATTAATATGGACGAAACACCTTACAACAATATTAATTGCCCAACACGTTTGTGTTGTGTTCAAACATTCAACATTAGAACATATATATAAAAGAAAATGTAACCATTATATTCCCGCCAAAAGTTAGAAACTGGTGTTACAGGTTTACTGGCCAGTTAGTTGCAACAGACGGATATGTGCAAATATTTTGAGAAGCAGTTTGAAGCCCTCTACCCGTATTCAGTAGAGAAAAATAGCTCTCAAAATTCGGGAACGTTATATCGGACTACTATCTACCGTATATGTTCCACTTACTTCCATGAGTCCACTCTGAAGAACCTTCCAATCACTTTGAATGGCATCCATTTTGCAAATCTAAGCTAATGGCCTTATTTACTATGAGAAATGGCCGAGAGTGTTATGTTGTGTAGCCTATGAGATACTATCATTACTGATATCACCTCAGCTAAGCAAATTTGGAGTGACAGGGATTAAATCACTGAAAGTGAAATCAAACTGGCTTAGCATCACATTTTGAAATCAAATAAGTTTGTTACACAACAGTTGCTTATCTTTGCATGTTAACAGAACATATTTCATTTGGCGACTTGGCGATGTGCTAAGCTTGAGAGCAACAGATATCTCTTGCTAATATAAAAGTTTCTAGTGTCAACATTAGGTCAACATATGTTGGTTCTGATACAGAATATGTCATCATTTGTTACAAGATAATCCAGAGAAATCTATAAAATGCCAGTTTTTGCCACCTTGCGAAATCATGAACGCAAAATGAAGATGAATTCCATCCAAGATAAACTTGAAATAAGACTAATTAACAGTGAGGATCTTTTATTATCCTATTTGTTTTTACTTATAAGTACCCATACGAATTTGGAAACGCCTACAGGTGAAAAGTTACTGATGAGGATGTATCCAGAGGGGAAAGAAAAATTTTGTTGACTTTTAAAGTAAAATAGAAAAATCCACAACTGTGCAATAACACTAAAAGTTGTGTACCGCGGTATGATGACTAAAATGACCATACTTAAATGTGTCCAGCTGAGAACAGACGAGGCAAGGCAAATACGAAATGTTTTCTTGAACTCTATCATTTTTGAATGTCACGCATGACACTACACCTTCAGGGCATTAAACACTAAATATGATTTTGTATATAACAATTATTTCTGTAAGATCATTGGCAATAAAAAAGCCTAAAAATGGACAGTAAAGAAAAAGTGATATTTGTGAGAAAAAGTCGCATATTTCTTCATCACCAGGTTGCTAGGTCGGTCTGCCACTTAGCACTTTTGCGTTAATATACCTGGTCGCCAATAGCAACAGTCAAGTGTACAGTTCAAGCAACCATGTTTAATCAATATAAATTGAATAGAGTGCATTAATGATACAGTGCATTCTTTAACACATTTACTAACAAGTCATATTGTTTACATATGTCTCAACTACTCTATGCAAGTCACCTCCACACACATATAACAAACAAATTCCTGGTCAACAAAAATGATTTGGAGAAATTACTAATAAAAAATCAGCTGGAGAATAGTGACACCTGTCCAAGCCAATCATGCATGCTGCATAATGCCGTGCTAAACAGGCAAACGTGATAGAACAATTTGTGATAATGAACTTTGAATGTGAATGTCTTGGGGGAACCCTCAAACAATTCACTCATAGTTCACACATGAATCTTCTAGGAAGTGTCAACAATGCCTGGTGGACTAGTAACAAATAAATGAGTTGTGTAAAAGAGGCAACTGAAATAGTACCTCTCAACTTAATGCAGTGTCATCCCTGAGGCTTCAAACAATATTAACACACTTAATTCCATTTTTACAATAAAGTATAAAAGCTAAATTCTTACAAACTAGACAACTACCACAGATTCACAGAATAGCTATTATCGTGCAACACTATCGGTGACACAGTTTAAGTAGGGAAAACCAATATACTTTTCAACAATTCTCACCATCGCCAAATTTTGTGCCTAACTACCAAAAATATACTTTTCAACTGTTGTCATCTTGATTAATTATGTGGCCAGTTTCTTATATACTAGTCAACAGTTCTCACTTCGACAAATTCTGTGCCCTGGGGTCCCAATATACTTTTGTACTAGCCAAATGCAGCATGAAATGTGAAACTGACATCCTCAAACTTCGGGGTGTGAACATACTTTTTACATCACCTACGACTACATGTAAGATTGATAATTCAGCAGTTATTTTATCAGGTATCTTAGCAAGCTCAGTCAATTATCTCTACTGTACTTACAAATAGATCAATGTTTACGTGTCTAATGTTGTGAGCTCAATTTCTATCCCATGAATGAAATGTCTGAAATTCCCCAATGATGACCACCATATAAATCAATACTTATTAACCATAGTTGACCTGCTAATTAGGACTAGATGATTATGTAACTGGTAAGGTACCAAGTTTTGTTCCCTAATGATAGAAAGTGGAAGTAAATTCATTTTGATACGTACAGTCCTAAGATTTGCAGACTTCAATCAATACGAATACTGGACAACCAATTCACTGCTAATCAATAGCAAATGGTCAGAATTAATAACCCAACAAAGAAGTACAAATCTCAATCAAGAATTTCATCCCTAGATATTCAGCAAAACAAAACCCTTGAAGCAGCTAGCTATAAACCTGCATTCCGTCCAAGAAGCTAACTTTTGATTTAGACAACTTACTGCACTACAAAAGTCTAAGTATCAACTTCCTTATTAAGAATTAAGTAATTTCTGGGTTCGGAAAAAAATTTGACAGTTCGGCTTATCTCGAAGTGACTTTGCTCGGGACCCATAAAATGACTCATTTTGACAAGCCGACTTGTCAAGCCTGGCATCAAGCAGTTCTGGTGGAGCTGTTGCAGCCCAAACTGATGCCTGTACCAAACTGAAGCTACTGCAAGTTCCCAAATTACTGAAAGTGGTTTATGGATCTTTTTAACGCTTATCAGAACCGAGTGAGTGCTCACGTATCCAGGACATATGCACTAATCAAGCGGGGAAGTGTCCTGAGAAACTATTATTAGCCAATACTCCGCACTTATTGTTATCAATTTCTGTTCTGATAACGGTTAAAAAAACCTATATACCAGTGGCAGTAATTTGGGAACTTACAGTAGCTTCACTTGTTGTAGGTATCAGTTTGGCTCAGTACCCTGACCAACCCACACTAAATTGAAGTGCCCCCAAATCTGTTTGGCGCAGGTTTCAGTTTGGGCTGCAACAGAGCCTTGAAACATGTCCAACTGGAGACAAATTTCACAACGAAGTGTTTTAAATCAAAAGTTGTGAAGGTCGGTTTACAGCTGCTTCAAATACACAATAACCATAAAAACAATGGTATCACAAAAGTCATAACAAAATAAAGAGAATATCAGCTATGCACATCATCACCATCATGACAACCACTTCTCAGCTAAACAACTATAAACTAAAAACAACTATAAACTATAAACAACTATAAACTATAAACAACTATAAACTATAAACAACTATAAACTATAAACAACTATAAACTATAAACAACTATAAACTATAAACAACTATAAACTCACCCCTTTTAGGTTTATGTTTTGGAGGGGTGGGCTCCCTTCGTTTGAGTCCGCTTTTGGCATCAAAAAAAGTCTTTTTCTTTTTTATTTTTGGTCGGCACACGATCTCCTGTGCGTGATGTGTAAATCCCGGCGGCCTAACATAGACAGGACCACTAGCCGTGGAACTGCACGGGGAACTAACATTCTCATACTCAAACGAACTGTTTGTTGCATCCGTCGATGTGTTTGCACCACAACTAACATCACTGGTCACGTCCTGAGCCTCTTCCTCATCACTTGTGGTCACAAGAGGCGCAGAAGGACGTCGTTTTCCTGATGTGTACTCCAGCTTGAGGATTTAGTTTGAAATAATAAGATCCTGGTTCACGTGGACTCTTTTCTCAGTACTATGCACTCTGATTGCATGCACACGATTTACTGACAAGCTGCAAATACAAGGCAACACATCAATGAAATTGTGTGCATCCTAACAACATACAACTGAATTGTGCATTGTACTTTATACTCACCAACATCACCATTCACGGTAATGCACTAATTCACCGCTCATTCATGCAACTCACCACGATGTTTCGAACAGAAGTTTGAATTGGCTTGGAAAAGTAAAGGTCAGCAAGTAAAAACATCAATATGAACAAAATAAATAAACCGGATTGCACTTGTCAAATGGCATACTCAGCCCGGTTCATCACCACGCAACTGAATCAATGCGATCCACTGATCAAAACACAGCAATCGCTGGGTCAGCACATCACCTGAAATATGGTTCATAGCAACCCGCCCTCAACCTCCGTTCTCGGTCCTTATACTAATGATTTGACTTTACTTACTAGTCCAGTTAATTTTCTACATATAAAAGATGCTTTGGCCAGATACATGACCAAATGTTCCACCAAACGAGCGAGAGTTACCACATTTCTCTAATGTTGACATCGTGTTTACGCGGGTATCCAAGAATGCTGATTGCTCCAACGTTTGCAGTTAACCTCAAGCTGATTGGATGAGTGATAAATTTACGCCATCTAGTGTTCTTTAGTTTGTTTATTTCTGATTCTGGTGTTTTCTGAACAGATCGGCTCCAAATTCTTGGTAGGCCTAAAAAGAAATCGAGAGTGATTGAATCTTTACCACATTAACGATTGTTCCTCATTCTTCTTTTTTTGTAGATATTTTCATTCATTCATCCACAAGTCAATAAGACGGCAAGTTACGACCGATTACGTCATTTGGCGGGAACTATAAAGAAAACAGCTGATTGCGAAATAGTAAGAAGATGAGTAAAACGTTCATTTTTCATCGGTGTGGTGTATAAATAACAAAACAACATAAGCACAAGAGTTAGTTACCGATACAGGATAAAGTGTACGGTACAGGTATACTACAGTACAAAGAAGGGCAAGGAATATACAGCTATGAGTAAACATCAAGATCACATGGTTTTCTTATCAATGAAAAGGCCAAAAGATACAGTTTCGACACTTTAAAGAAAAGTCGCAGCCATGTTCTTGAAGTTTTCCAGATCACTGCAACATTTGTTCCACGACACATATCTAGATTGGGAGTGAACATCTCAAGAATTAATTGCAATTGTTGGGTAACTCCGTCAGACACCCATTTTGTCTAGGTAAGACGTTGGTCTGAATTTTGAATGTACGGCGCCGTTTTGAGGACAAAGAACGAGTCTGTACCACGAGGTCTCCTTAATAGTACCCGGCTCTGGTAGTCAGTGGTACAACAGATGCTCTATTACAGGCCGTCTTACTATAGGATGGCATATAATACGAGACAGGACAGTTACCAACGCCGCGGCACCATTGGTAAATGCTTTGAAGATTTCTGGCACGCTCAGTGCTATTCACAACTAACCCATGACTGTATTTTTAAAGTTGTTTATTCTATTTTAAAACTCAGTAAAAAGGTATTGAAGTATTTACGTTTTGTGACTCCTGACGTAGCAAATTTGATAGCAAATGTTGTATTCTTACCTAAAAATAAAAAATTGAAAGTCATTTTTGCGTAAGCTTTCTGCTGTGCGTTGCATTGTAGCATTAGTTGGATGTTCATAGATCATCGACCGTGTTTTGACGGATTTTATCAGGTTTTAAGGAAAATCCTACCGTCAGTCTCGTGAATTTTTAGAGATGAAATTTTGAAAAGAATGTTTACGAAGAACATAGTCAAAGTTTCTTCTAGATCAGACATGAATAAGGCCAAGGACTGGATTTTCACTTACTTAGTTTTCATACACTGTCCTTGATGTTGCAGACCATCAAGATGAACCTGTGGCGACTTTAGCATAGACGTGACTGCTGGATTTACCATTAGGGCCGCGCCTGGCCATGACATTTTTGTTTGGGAGGGAGCCTCATTTCTGCAGTAAAATAGTAGATTGTCTAAAAGGACTTTCTCTTAATCACTCAAATTTCGAGAATAATGATGCACAGATTTTCTGGACCAAACTGACTAATATTATCAAATTCAAAAAAAAACGGTATTTCTAGTCCGGTAAAGCAAAACAATTTGCCTAAAAACCCCACACTGGCAAGGCGTGTATGCCTTCGCCTAACATTCCAAACTATGGATTACGGACAACTTGCATAAGGTTATGTAGGATTCTCGAAAAATTGATAAATTTGGCAAACGTCAGAACTTTATATCTCATAAATGGCTGAGTGGATTCACATGAAATTTTCAAATACCACTGCTTTGGGCACCGCTCCCCAACAACGCCGTCAAGATTTCAGAATGATTTTTTAAAATTTTAAAAAAATTTTCATTTTGCATGAAGCGCTATAAAAAACATTTATGACAAACTGAAAAATTGTATAACTTGAAATGGAAACGAAATGATTATTTAAAAAATGTAACAGGGTTTTGAGATTTCAGTTTTGAACACTTATATCGAACATTTGCTCATTTTTATAAAATATCGATACTAGTGTTTAGCTACGCCGTACCTTTCTTTTTTACTAAATTTAACTAAAAAGACTGGTCACTTACATGCTTACTACTTTCAGAAAATATCAACTTTTACTGAAATAAAATCTCGTTTTGTAGATATTTGGCTAAATACACGACAAGTTGATACGGGACTACATAACCTTGACTTAAGTTGATACGGGACTACATAACCTTGACTTAAGTTGATACGGGACTACATAACCTTGACTTAAGTTGATACGGGACTACATAACCTTGACTTAAGTTGATACGGGACTACATAACCTTGACTTAAGTTGATACGGGACTACATAACCTTGACTTAAAAATCTGTGTGCCCCTCAGTGGCGGAATTAGAGGGGCCAATTAAGGGGGCCATGGCTACCTAAAATTCTCCAGGATTCCATTTGGCAGTTCGGGAGTGCCAATGTCTGACGGGCAAAATCCTGGCTAATACACTGCCCTGCCCCCCCCCAACTCAAAATCCTGTACCCGCCCCTAGTNCGCCCCTGCCCCTAGTTTTTATCAGTTGCGTTGACTAGGTCGGCTTGATGTCAAAATTATTGCATTCTGGTAACCAGTGCAGAGGAATTAATCCCTATACTTTGGCATGTTTACGTACCTACGAAAAAGTGGCCAATTTGTAGGCTACGAAGCAGTCGATTTTTTGATAAGTTGAAGCTAATCGCAATGCTTCAGTAAACTTGACTTAGATGCACGCTGATACGGGAGACCCTTTATCACCCTGACCCCCATACTGGAGACCCTTCATCACCTGACCCCCAAACAGCAAGTGCACTTTGCCAATTTCGAGTCACTACCCTTTCGATCGTGTTTCCGTGATTTTGTACTGAGTTCATGAAATTCGGTTAGTTTTACATAATTTTGCTCACCAAGGGGAAGCCATCAAAAACTCGTGTATCCGTGTTTCAAGGGTTTCCTAGGAAGAAACAACGCCTAAGGGAATGCACAATGGACCTCAGAACCAGCATCTTTTCAAAGTGTACCTTCAAAGCATGACCCAAATTAAGTGAACTTTCTCCAAATTGGCCCAATGATCATAGGTCTCACTTTCACTTTCCAAAATAGACCAATCTATAACCAAAGTTTCTCACGCCATGTGCTGTCTATATACTACTGGTATTTCGCAGGATATCACTGAAGTAGCTTACCTTACCTTTATACCTTAAGAAGCATTTTGACAGTGCGTGAATTTCACAAAAGATTAGCCCTAAAGTCGAAATCACTTTCCTCAAACCAGCGTAACCCATTCAAGTCTAAAAAGTGATTTCTTGTCAATTTTTGTTGAAACAGTACAACTTTCTGGCGACCTCCTTCTCTGGGTAAGCCCCAAGACAGCCAAATTCGCACTCCTGTGGAGGTGTATGTTCTCATAGTCTGCCTCTATTTATAGTAATTTATCTAAATAAAACAATGGACCAGCTGAATTTGGAAAAATTGCGTGATGAAAAAACCCATTATCAAGACTTACTGACCACATTATTGGGGACACATTGTGTGAGATACAAATACTTTCATTCATTAAAATATATGTATTGTGTAAATACTGAACATGACAGATATGTACCTTTTCAGTCAAACATATGCAGTAAACTGTTCACTTTCTAAGTGCTGATAAAGTTTTCTTTATCAACATGGTGTAAGTGAATTAAAACAAAATCTTGTAAAACCACAATTAAGTAGCACTAACAGGCTAAAAATCTTACATGGCACAACAATGGCTGCTTTTTACTTGTAAATGCATGACAAACAAGGAGCAACAGAAATTTTAACTCGTCGATTGATTGCGTTAAAATTGAATAAATACGTCACAAGAGATTCCTGTATAAAAACTTTAACATATATTACATACTAACATGTAACTTTATTACAACTTAACATTGCAATCACAATAATCAGACGCGACTTGTGGAATGTTCCAGAATTGGAATGTTTAAAATGAGCGCAGTCACATCAAGGTAGTCATTTCATACCGTTGGAGCCTGTCTGAACATCGTGAAAACACCCCCTGAGACAAAGGTGAGAAAATTGAGAAGTTTGTCCAAGAAACATGCCACCACAAAATTCTTATGGTATTCCTTCGGAATTTTGGCAATTAAATTTTTTGTTAAAAATAATTTTTGAATTACCATAGGTGACTTTTCAAAAGCTCATTACCTGACTACAAATAATATGTTGCTTTGTGACACCTACACACCTGACTACAAATAATATGTTGCTTTGTGACACCTACACACCTGACTACAAATAATATGTTGCTTTGTGACACAGTCCCCAAGTTACTAACAGACAAATTGTTGACAAATTTGACTAAATAAATTTCATGAGTCCGCCACATTTTGTGTTATATAAGTTAAGAATTAATGTATATTACAATTACAGAAGGCGTGTTGTCATAATATCCAAGATCAGGATTGCTCATATACACAAAAAATACATTCAAAACGCAGATCTTTTATTGCCTTAATATTTCCAACAACACCGTAATAAGACATAATAAGAAATAATGAATGCAAACAACTCGTTGCAAGCACTGGCAAATCAAATTTTCCAAAAACATGTTCATAAATCATTTCGTGAGGTACAACTCAGTTAACTGGCCTCCACAAATCTCTGCCCTGCAGTCAGTGCGTAGTAGGCGCCTTTCTTTGCTACAAGCTCCTGATGAGTTCCCTGTTCTACCATCACACCATTTTCAATGACCACAATGTTATCAGCATTCTGGATGGTGGACAAGCGATGTGCGATGACAATGCAAGAACGACCTTCACGCGCCCGATCCAATGCAGCTTGAACCATCTAAGCAACACAAAATGTGGTTCTATTATTTACCTCTTAAAAGCAGATGGGTTCTGCATTTTGAGAACACGTTTTCTTCACTGAATATTGGCATTAAGGCCCTTTCCCATATACAGAACTTTGGTACTACCAAATCTTTGATGTTAACTATGATTAACAGCAAAGTTAAGCATCGGTGTTCCCATCAGCTTCAAGTTATAGTTCAGGGAAGGTATCGCAAGGCGGCTGACATGACCTTTGATCATATGGTCTCGCTACTTTTGACAGTGCGTGCCATCAAAAATGACAAGGACCTCTCCCTCTCCCCAGATGGAAACTAAAATGAAGGCAGCCAACAGTTGCCATTTTGGTATGATGACGATGTACAAGAAAATGACAAATTAAAAATTGACTCTTGCGCAGGCTAATAGCCGATCCAAACAAAGGCGGCATGGGATGGCGAGAACTTGTTTTGTGAACACTACACATTCAGAGATTTAAATGTAAAGAATCCAGCAAATACCTGGATAAAATGAAACAAAATGCTTATACCACCAAAATAATAATTATTAGAACAAAATGTTAACAGATAGTAACCAGTTACTGCCCACTGTTGGCAGACACAGGCAGCAACCCCCGCCAATAACTCTGATTTCTTCGAAGTTTAAGTGAAACGTAAACGCTTAAATCCACCTCTTTACTTCGAAGTTAACTTGTGCTGTTAACTTTGATTCTAGACCGAAGTTAAGTGTTCTCATTGACCGAAGCTTCGGCAACACCAAGCTTCGGAGGTAATGGAAAAGGCCTTTTAGACCCCTGTAAGTGAATATTGCCACATTGGTTACATTAAAATCTCACCAAATTAGAACACAATATAACGGACAAGTGAAATTTTATTTCTTCATTTTTACATAGCTGACATATAGTGCCAAAATGATGCTTTACCACATTCAAGTTTTAACCATAGCTACCAGTTGTGGGCATTCACAATGTTAACATAGCTACCAATTGTGGGCACTCACAATGTTGCCATAGCTACCAATTGTGGGCACTCACAATGTTACCATAGCTACCAACTGTGGGCACTCACAATGTTATCATAGCTACCAATTGTGGGCACTCACAATGTTATCATAGCTACCAACTGTGGGCACTCACAATGTTACCATAGCTACCAATTGTGGGCATTCACAATGTTACCATAGCTACCAATTGTGAGCATTCACAATGTCATCATAGCTACCACTTGTGGGCACTCACAATGCTACCATAGCTACCAATTGTGAGCATTCACAATGTTATCATAGCTACCAATTTTGGACATTCACAATGTTATCATAGCTACCAATTGTTGGCACTCACAATGTTATCATAGCTACCAATTGTGGGCATTCACAATGTTACCATAACTACCAATTGTGGGCACTCACAATTGTACCATAGCTACCAGTTGTGGGCACTCAAAATGTTATCATAGCTACCAATGGGGGGCACTCACGTTACCATAGCTTACCAATTGTGGGTATTCACAACATATTAGAAGCCTTTCAAAAACTAAAAGGAATTGATTTTTAGGACACATTTGACCAGCATTGTACCTTTTCACTCTCCATATCTAAAGCTGAGGTAGCCTCATCCAGCAACAGTATCCGGGGGTTACATAACAGTGCTCTCGCTATGGCAACCCTCTGTTTCTGTCCTCCCGACAGCTGCGTCCCCTTCTCTCCCACAACAGTGTTATAACCCTGGAACATATTTTGACAGAACAGTCACGGCATGATGAACAAATGGTCCAGTATTTCATGGCCAAACCTGGTTTTGTTTGTTATTTAAATGGAAATGTTCTTTTAACTTTAAAAGGTTACATATATAGGACCCTAGAGAAGTGTACAAACATGGCTTACTTTGGAAAATCATATCTCAGAAATGGATATTCGGATCCTTATGAAACTTTCAGGCACTATGATTTATGCATTGTTCTCCAAAACACTGTTCACTATTGTTTTTAATTGGTCCACTTTTGAATGACGGCTACCAAAAATTAAGATTTTTGTGATTTTTACGAGATAAGTTGCATCAAATGAAAACAAAAATATTAAAAAAAATGTAAAAACATTTTTGAGATTTTATCTAATGTTATACCACACAAAGTTTGATCATGTTATTGATACCATTGTTTTGCTATAATTGTAGTTTTCCATTTTCCTAAATGTTACTAAGACAGTGTTACGTGACCAAATCAATGGCAGACTTGAAAAATAACGTCAATATTACAAACTTTCTGCTTTCACAAATATATGTGTTTCTTGAGTTAAATTCTAGTTTTGTAAATATTTGGCTGAATGCAAAGACTTGTCGACGAGGTCCTACACAAACTGAAGTCCAACAGAAATCAAGACACAGATTCTGAACACTTCTAAAATTTCAAATTTTTAGTTGCTCAATTATCAAATAAGACAAAAACCATGATGTCAAGTAGTATAGAGTACAGTCTCACCTCAGGCAGAGACACTACAAAGTCATGTATATTGGCCTTCTTAGCCACCTCCATAATGTCATGGTCTGCTACATGTCCGTCCACTCCATAGGCGATGTTATCACGGATGGAGCAGTCAAAGAGAACAGGCTCTTGGCTGACCACACTGATTTGACTACGCAGCCAGTTGACGTTCAACTCTTTGATGTTGGTATTGTCTAAGAACTGTGAAAATCATACAAGACAGTAAACATACATATGTAATGGCTACTTGACTTTTATGTAATAGCACCATTTACAATATAATGGCTACTTGACTTTTATATAATAGCACCATTTACAATATAATGGCTACTTGACTTTTATGTAATAGCACCATTCACAATATAATGGCTACTTGACTTTTATGTAATAGCACCATTCACAATATAATGGCTACTTGACTTTTATGTAATAGCACCATTTACAATATAATGGCTACTTGACTTTTATGTAATAGCACCATTTACAATATAATGGCTACTTGACTTTTATGTAATAGCACCATTCACAATATAATGGCTACTTGACTTTTATGTAATAGCACCATTTACAATATAATCCAACATTACCGCGTATAATCCAACTCGTATCACCTACAAAAGCTTGTATTTTCATTACTTTTCAATTGTACTTCAACTACCACGCAACTACAGTTTTTCATACATAATCCAATTCTAACTTGTATCAAAATGATTTTTAATGCTCTATCACATGCAGGCAGACAGAAGTCCAATGCTCCTTTCTTTATAAACATGTGTAAAAGGAACAACTAAACTAGTCAATAATACAACAAATCTGTACTACTGCACCACCTACTGCAGCTCTGTCTGCTCCTAGTCAAACTCACTTCATTTATTGAAATTATGGTCATGCACGACAGCCACCATTTTCTCTAATGTGTCAATTTTTAAGAACAGAGCGGAGGATGGGGTTTCAGGGGCTTTAAACCCCCTTTGATAAATGACCCTAATGATTCTGAGTTGAAGTTTTAATATTTTTCAATTGAAAAATACTAGAAATCTGAATTTCAACTGGTTTTCAACTGCTTTTTAATTGCTTTCCAAATGCTGTGCAATTGGATCTCACTGGAGATGAAATTCAATTTCAACTTCTTATTTCAACTGAAAAGTCATTCTATCAATGACGAAAATAACTGAGGTATTTCCCTGCTGTCTGCTTTGGGAAAACTTTTTACCAAACTTTGAAATAATCGTCTTTATTACTGGACTGAAAATAATGATAAACTTTACGAGTCTCAAGCTGGCTTTAGAAAGGGCTACTCTACAATTTACCAAATGTTTACACTTCAAGCTATGTGTCACAAGTATTTCAGTTGGCAGAGTGGGAGATTTTACTGTGCCTTCGTAGATTTCTCCAAGATATTCGATCAAATCCCTAACAATTTACTCTTCCATAGATCGAGAAACATTGACGTGCATAGTAAAATTATCAACAGATGATTTTCAGTTCAGGTCTATGTCTGCTGTGTTTGGTGCTGCCAGTTGTCACTGGAGATGTTGTTAGTGCATCTCTTTTAGTTCTTTGACTGGATTTATACAGCATTTTGGCCACATCATTGGACACACTCAGATGTGCTGTCCTATTAAAAGATAATGCAATGCAAGTTCTTTACCATTTGAATGTATGGTATCTAATTTTGTAACTGTATTGCTAGATATCTCACTATGTTGGTGCTTGAAGATATTTTGTAGTTTTGACACTTGCCAGTTGTGTTTAATTAATAGATTAAGTTTTTGGGATGTTTCGTATGTCACATTTCATTCACTGGGTGCGGCCATGTGTTACTTTGGGCATATGCTGTGTTGTTTTCCTTTTTAGGAGCGGAGTCCACAGTTGTGAATGAGATTCATTTGACTGTTTGTAACTGAGTGTGTTCATGGCCATGGACCAATTACATTTCATCACAATCGCTGGACTTATTTCTTTATTATCTTCGTGACAATGGGATATTGCAGAAATACACCTGACAAACATAAACATAAACACACGTCTTTAGCTGGTCTTATGCTGCAGTACACACAAGATTAAAGAGTTTTCCGCTGCTGGGCATTTTACAATTTTTGCATTACTGAAATGCACTTTAACCCTCAAAATAGGATGTGCTGAATACAAGTTACTGGAACAAATTCTCCCATTGCTAGTTGCACGTACCACTTGGCCAGAGTCAGGGTCATAGAACCTCTGTACCAAGGACACCACTGTACTCTTGCCTGCCCCGCTGGGCCCCACTAGGGCCACTGTCTGACCAGGGCTAACTGTGAAATTCAGGCCTTTCAGTACTTTGACCTCACGTCGGTTTTCATAACTGAACATGACGTCTTGGAATGTGACTGCACCAGCAAAAGGTACCTATAGAAATGTATTGGAGAAAGGTAAATGGAAGGAGATAACCACATTCAAACAATTTACAGGAAATCTTGAAGACAAACACACACACGGACTCACACATGAACATGCAAGAGCGTACGCACAAACACACGAACAAACACACGAACAAACACACACACACACATAATTACGAAGCTGATCAATATTTTTCTTACGACTTCTGTTCACATGGCCACTTATGTGGTTATTTGCACTACGGCATTTACCATCTGATCACAACTGGGCTTCTCTGCTTATTCTGACACACACACACGACAACAAGACATCACACGACAACAAGACATCACACGACAACAAGACATCACACGACAACAAGACATCACACGAAAACAAGACAGCACACGACAACAAGACACCACACGACAACAAGACAGCCCACCTCCCTTCAGGTGTCACTAGCAGACAATGACAACACAATTTAGCAGTACCCAGAGAAGTCTAGAATGGAAGAGCAACACTTAGAAGAGTCCCTCCAGCTTGAGAGAAGCAATCAATGACAGGATGGAATTAGACACTTACAAGTCTCTCCACCTTGAGAGAAGCTATCAATGACAGGATGGGAGTTGAACACTTACAAGAGTCTCTCCTGCTTGAGAGAAGCTATCAATGATGAGATGGGAGTTGGACACTTACAAGAGTCTCTCCAGCTTGAGAGAAACTATCAATGACAGGATGGAAGTTGAACACTTACAAGAGTCTCTCCAGCTTGAGAGAAACTATCTATGACATGATGGGAGTTGGACACTTACAAGAGTCTCTCCAGCTTGAGAGAAGCTATCAATGACAGGATGGAAGTTGAACACTTACAAGAGTCTCTCCAGCTTGAGAGAAACTATCTATGACATGATGGGAGTTGGACACTTACAAGAGTCTCTCCAGCTTGAGAGAAGCTATCAATGATAGGATGGGAGTTGAACACTTACAAGAGTCTCTCCAGCTTGAGAGAAGCAATCAGTGACAGGATGGTAGTTGGACACTTACAAGAGTCTCTCCAGCTTGAGAGAAGCTATCAATGACAGGATGAGAGTTGAACACTTACAAAAGTCTCTCCAGCTTGAGAGAAGCTATCAAAGACATGATGGGAGTTGAACACTTACAAGAGTCTCTCCAGCTTGAGAGAAGCTATCAATGACAGGATGAGAGTTGAACACTTACAAGAGTCTCTCCAGCTTGAGAGAAGCTATCAATGACAGGATGGGAGTTGAGGACCTTCAGTATGAGACTGGCTGCATGTCTGGCCTTAGAGTAGTTTGGTAAGTAAGAGAACATCTGACCCAGTGACATACCAGAAAATGCAAGTGCAAAGAAGACCCTGAAAATGAGAGCATCATGCATCATGTAGACTGATCACAGACTTGACTACAACCTGTAACAATAATGACAAAATTGTAATTTGTGTATCAGGAGTACATCAGACAAGACTGCAATTGAAATTAGATGCAAGTAGTAAGAGATGGTTTAAGTTCAGTTGCTGCCACAGCAGTGCTCGCCTGCCAACAGTCTTACAACCCCAAGCAACATTAATGGTCAAACACTTCTCACGGTAATTTTTCCATGTCAAATCTTGTATGCTGATGACTGGATGTAAATGTTTAATTAATTAGAAAAGAATAAAAATATCAAAGTTAACTGCCATTTTTAACTTTACTTCACTTCCCTGCACAAGCTGTTCTGGACCTTCAAAATCTATTTACAGTGTAAAGTACTTACATAAAAACATTTTGGTATTCCATTTGTCCATCAATGACAAGATATGCACCATAACGGAAGGCTCCAGCAAATACTAGGAATATAACTGATTCTGAGAAAGCAGACGCTATCCCATACACTTGCGCCATCTTTAGGTGCTCTCTGAAGAAGAATACAATGTGTTTTTGGCATGCTAGTACAACAATGTTAACTAAACACTTTTCAGACTTACGGTAAAGTCGCGTGATTTTCGGACACTGAAAATTAATTCCAATAGAAAAAATTCATTCTTGGACGAATCTCGCGAAACATCATTTCTGTGGTGTCCGAATTTGGCGGACCTCCAAATTTGGGTTTGGGCTAGTGTCCCAATTTCGTGGGTGTACATTATTTCGATGAGCGGTCGTAGTATCAAACATTGCCGACTCGGTCATTTGATAGCAGCATAATTGCAGGTCAATAAGACTCAAACGGTCTACGCGATTAATTTTTGAAAATCTGGCTTTCCCAATAAGAAATGTGCGTTGTCAACGCATAAATACCTTTCCCGACAAGTTTTGGTTCTTCTTTTCAAGGATGCCCTTTCTCAATATGAAATATTCGGCTTGCTTCGCCGATGCTCAAAAACCGTTCTCGGCAAGTGACGGACTCTTATCAAAAATGTGCTATCTCACTTGAAATAGCGGGCTGCGTTGTGAAAAAGGAGTCTTCCTGGTGACAAATATGGGCTTTCCAATGAGTGGGTCTGGTTTGCGTTGTTGACGCACATGAAACAGACAACCGATTCTCTTTTGTAAAAATGCTTTTTCTCAATAAAAAATGTCGAGTTTGCGCTGTCAACCCACAAAGAGCGCCTCGATAGGCGCATTTTTAATACGGTTTCCCAATAAAAAGCTGGACTTGCGTATTCGACGCACAAAGAGGGTTTCCGACCATCAAAACATGCGCTTTCTCAATTTT
>NMRA01000094.1:898828-930158 GCA_002633005.1 Phoronis australis | reverse complement strand
GCAGGTAAGTGGCAGCAAAACTTATTGTCCGGCGATAGTTGGGCATTTGCAAAGGCCAGGACGTTTTAAAATAAAAACGTTTCGTAAACACGCAAGTTGATGTCAGGCGTGCATGTTCAATGTCACAGTCGGGAGTCGAACAGCACGGCCTATTTAAACCAGAGCACATGTTACGCTACAACGAAAAGTTGCAGCCTTCGGTGTATTTCCTATTTGTATTTTCATCAGAAATTTTCGTTATGCGGAACTCGGTGATTCTTTTCGTAGCTAAAGCGCCAAACACAAGCTAAACGCAAGACAATCGAGTAACGGTCGTGACATCGTCAAGACAAGGTAAAAATTACAAACCCGTTATACCGATTCTCGGACTCGAGCCTTATACACTAGTAATCATCCGTTGAACGCTTTAGTGATGCGGGAGTTGCGTCGATCCCAAATTACCGTTTCTAAAAATTTCCTTGTCCGAAAGTCGCGGGACAAAATTCCGATGTTTATGACAATGTCCGAAATTCGAGGATCTTTGAAAAACAGTTTTTGGACCTTGTACGAATTTCGTGGACTATGAAAAACTCATTTCGGAAATATTTATTCTTGGTCGAAAATGGCGGGCCGTCCGAAAATCACGCGACTTTACCGTACAACACAGGAAGCACTCAGTCATTCACATTCATGACGTGAGCTAGTGCAGTTTGCTGTCAGCACCATTATAAAGACCACAAAACACAGATATCTGGGACCAGGTTTTACTTCTAGTGTCATGTGACAACACCACAGAACATGTGTGTTATTAACATGGAAGAACTACTGGTATAAACCCAGTGGCAGGCACCGTTCTATTGGAACCCTACCCCTTTGTACCAAATTTCATCAAAATACGATGGAGAGTTTTTTGAGGTATTGAGCAGACAACTGGACAACAGAACAGCCGGACAAGAGAACGACCGGACAACAGCACAGCCGGACACCAGAACGACCGGACAAGAGAATGGCCAGACAACAGAATGGCCGGGCAACAGAACCGCCGGACAACAGAACGGCCGGACAACAGAACGGTCGGACAACACAACGGTCGGACAACAGAACGGCTGGACAACAGAACGGACGGACAACAGAACGGACAAAACGGCCTGGCTAAAGAATGTCCGGACAACAGAACGGCCAGACAATAGAACAGCTGGACTAAATGGCCGCTAGCAGATCATACTGCAGTAGTTGAAAATGCCAATGCAATGTCAAGTTTCATTGAAATTGAGAATTAGACATCATCCAAAAATGCTCTTCCACTCAAAAGTACTGAAAAAGATCCTTATTGAGAAAAAGAACACCCCTACGGAAAGCGGCAGTGTTCAAATCTTCCCAAAAATTGATTGGTATCAGTGCATTATCAATACGTAGCTCTGTGACAAGATTCAACGAAAAGCATCCATGGGTTCTCTAGATATCACCTGAGAATGCTCTTCTCTCCGACCCTCCGGCCCTGGGGGCCAGGGCATATTGAGAAGTGGCAATCACCGTTGCAGTGATACCTTACACCTCTGAACCAACTTTCATCAAGATCCAACACTTGAATAGCCATACAACTCCCCAGGATGACGACAATGTTTGACCACATATCTGTGTGAGTGTGTGTGTGTGTGTGTGTGTGTGTGTGTGTGTGTGTGTGTGTGAGTGTGTGTGAGTGTGTGTGTGTGCATCTGTATAATATATATGGCCGCACAGACATGATTTAGACACAACTCAATTCTAAGCTTCGGTAACCACAGTAGATAATAACATGTCTGGCGCTAGACCCATTGTCAATACACACCTGTATGGTTTCTGTAAGTATTCGCAGTATTTCTCATAGAACAGTCTTTCCCTTGTCAAGCTTTGCACAGTTCGCATGTTTTCAATAACTTCACTTGCGGTCTGTTTTCACCACATGTAATAGAAAATGGCTAAATAACAAATATTAAATACAAAAACATTTCCTTCCTACAGTAGTTTAACTTTACAATATCTTAAAATGACTCTGCATGTCAGGCACCTATCTATAAAGACACAAGACTACCTTTCCAGCTTCTTCTTTAAATTCCGTGTCTCGTTGCTGGTTTCTTTCCAACATTTTCATCTCAAGAGCACCTTCAAGTAAACAAATTGAAATGCTTCTGTTAATTACAACAAGAGCACTGTGAAGCGTTAAAATGCACCTATGACAGCACCACAAATCGTGGGTTTCTATGGGTGCTTTTAATATCAAACAAGAGCAACGCAGAGCGAGGAAATGCGCCCACAATTGCACCGCATACGGTATCCTTCTAGGGTTGTTTATTGGTACCATAAAGTGGCCAGTAGAGGGCATATATGTAGTATGTTGTACTTTGCAAAATGGAAAGGCATGGTCATTGTCTCCTCAATAGGCTAGGGGCAAAATGTGAGTAATCTTCATAATACAAGCACATCCTATACACCAGTTGCTTAAAGCANGAGGCGCCACAGTAGTCCAAATCGTCTGAAAATCATTGTCAGCTGTCTTCCTTATAGTAAGCACATACACGCCAATTTTCACAATCATCCTTTGAGCGGTTTGGTTGATAGAGGGGTGGACGCAAAAATACAGACTCGAAAACAGTAAAAATGGCCACTAGGTGGCGCAAACTATGTCGAATCCATCTGAAAACGGGAGGATAGCGTCATCTCACTAATAGGTGCCTACATACCAAATTTCATGAAAATCCGTTCAGGACTTTTGAAGATACAAAGGTAAGCGTAAAAAACTAAAATTGCCACTAGGGGGCACACCGGTAGTCGGATCCGTACAAAAGTCGTCATCTTTTGTTGTTAACATCATATAAATATACTTACACAATTTCATAAAGATCCTGCAAACGGTTTAGGAGATACAGCCATAGGTGCAAAAAAAAACAAAGCTGCCACTAGGAGGCGCTACAGTAGTCGAAATCGTCGGAAAATCATCGTCAACCGTCCTCTACATAGTAAGCATATACATGCCGATTTTCACAATCATCCTTTGAGCGGTATGGTTGATAGAGGGGTGGACACACAAAAACAGACTCGAAAACACTAAAAATGGCCACTAGGTGGTGCAAACTATGTCAAATCCATCTGAAAACGGCAGGATAGCGTCATCTCACTAATAGGTGCCTACATACCGAACTTCATGAAAATCCGTTCAGGACTTTTGAAGATACAAAGGTAAGCATAAAAAACTAAAATTGCCACTAGGGGGCACACCAGTAGTCGGATCCGTCCGAAAGTTCGCACATGCCGTCCCATTCATGAATGGAACATATGTGCCAAATTTCATGAACGTATGTCAAAGGGTTTTGGAGATAGAGCACCGGACGCCGGACGCCGCCCGGACGGACGGACGGACGGACAGAGATGACGGCATAATGCGTCCACATATAAATATGTGGGCGCATAAAAATGAACATTAGATGACACAGAATGCGTCAAACACATCTGAATTGGAAAGGTGGCACTATCTCTGTAATACACAACTATTTGCCAAATTTCATGAAAATGAGCCAAGAAATTCCTGAGATATAGAGGTAAGTAAAAACACTTGACTCTAGGGGGCACAGCTATAGGCGGATTGTATGTCTGAAACTCATCTTCATCTGCTGCCATCTCTATCAGAGCCCACCTGTCAAATTTCGCAAAGATCCTTCAAAGGGTTAACAATATTCAACCAAAGGCACAATAAAGTAAAATTGCCTCAAGGAGTTGCAGAATAGTTGGAAACATCCGAAACTCAACATAAGCCAGAGTCTTTGGATGAGGAACACAACCGGCAATTTTTATAATGAGCCTTTGAGTGGTTTGGTGGATAGAGGTAGATGTTAAAAACATGCAAATTTTTTAAATGACCACCAGGTGGCACAGAAAATCTCTTTGTCGAATACAAAAATGAACTCTGAAGATATAGAGGCAAATGTAAAAAAAACATTTTGCCACAGTAGTCAGACCTATCCCAAAGTCAAGGTCAGTCTTGACCTTTTCCTCAGGAAAACATCATTTTATAAAGTTTCATCTTTTAAGCGGTATTTCAGACAGGGAGACAAACACCAGAAAACAGATGCAAAAATAAAAATGGCCACCAGGTGGCACAAAAAATCAAATCTGTCCAAAAATGGGAAGGTGATGGCGTTTCCTGAATAAAAGCCTATTAACCAAATTTCATAAAATAAATTTATTCTGAAGAAACAAACATTTTGCAACCAGGAGGCACAGTGGTATTTGGATCAGCTTGACATTTGTCATCGGCTTCATAGACATATGTCTTTCAAATTTCCTGCTCCTTCAATGGGTTAAGGAGATTTGGCTGCAGACGCAAAAATCAAAATTGCTAATAGGGGGAGACACAATAGTCAGACCTGCCCAAAAGCCAGCCTCAGTTATGTCTTCTCATCAGAAACACAGAGTCTGTAAATTTTCATAATTGAGTGGTATGGCAGACAGAGATGCGGATGCTAGGAAACAAACACAAAAATAACAAAAATGGCTACGAGACAGAGAAAAATCAGGTGGAAAATAGAATGGCATCATTGCTTCCTTATTAAAAAGCTATATGCCAAATTTCAAAAAAATCCATTAAGCAACTACAAGGATACAGAGGCAAACCTAAAAAACTAAAACTGTCACTAAGGGGCACAGCGGTATTCCAATTGGTTCGAAACTCGTCGTCTGTCGTCACTTGCATAGGAACACACCTACCAAATTACAAAAAGATTCTGCACGGGGTTTACTAGGAGATACAGCAGCGGATGTCAGACACCTAGACAAAGATGGCGATGATATGCGCCTGCATATAAATATGTGGGCACATAAAATGCAAATTCAAGCAACACCAATTATGGTTATGAGAAGGAATTTAAAAATAATACAATTTGAAAAGAGAATTGGAAACCAAAATTTTAAGGGCTATTGCAAACATCAAATTGAAGTTTAAACACAAGTGTCATAAATACAGTGCAGGTATTTAACATAAAAGTACAGTAATTTGTAATTTATTTTAATACACATGCCAAGATCTGTGAGGCCAAGCATTGTTGCCAGGTTTCCAGCAGTCCACCAGTTTGACACTCAGTCAAAACAAGGTCATACCACCTAGTGCACACTGAGACAAATGTGCAGCTTAATCAGCAATCTATACAACTGAACTGGCTCTTACATTTGTTTATTAAGCAAACTTCATAAAACCCCCAAGACCTTGACGAAGGTCGCAAAGTACTTTTTGAATTTAGCACCAGTTAAAATTTTGAAACAAATAAAATACTTCTTTAACATGATTTTAAATCAGTGACCAACAATCTTACCAGAGATCATCATCAAAGGTGAACAGCCAAGTACAGCCAGGGCCAACTGCCAACCATAGAAGAGTGATATAATTAGAGCAGTCAAGATGGTAAAGGAACCCTCCATGACAAAGCCGATACGTAAACCAGTAGCCTACAAAAGAGGAGGTAACATGTATGACAAACTTTGATATATATCAACCATGAGCAGAGGATGGGTTAATAGTATGTCAGTTAATCTATAGCTATAGTGTACTGGGTTACTACATCTTAAAGGTTAAGAGAAATCTAAGAAAAAAATTGGCTATATTTGATCAGTTCTTAGAAATGGATGGTCAGATTAAAATAAAAATTTCAGACACAAAGATTTCACCATGATTGTTCTCTTAAAACACTATTACAAGTATTGTGCCAGTGTTTTCTCTTGTATTAGCAAAAATTTGCTGCCAACTTATGCATTGCATTTTATTTTATTATTTTACTGTATTGTAAATTTAAGAGCCCTTTAAAAACAAGGTTACAGGGTTATGTGTGAATGGTTATGTAGCAAATAATTCACGAGACATGCATATGACAATCACAAGGTTGAATACAATGGATACCATTTCCTACTAAGGCAAAAATATAATGAAATCAATGCAATAATAACAAAAGCAAAAAGCAGAATGGTGCAATATAATTTTCATCACGAATTATATTGGGAGAAAATATAATAAAAGTTGTGCAACAACCATCTATGCTGGTTGTATACGAAGTCATGTGACTCACTGTTTGTATCGTAGGAGCATCGTCAGCTAGGCGTGCAGTCAAAGCTCCTGTCGAGTGACTACCATCATCAAAGTAAGCAATGTCTTGCTTAACCAAACGCGCAAATGTCTTTTTCCTCAACCGCGTTGTCAACTTTTCACCAGATATGCCAAGCATTCCAATCTGGAAGCATTAACAAAGTGTGGTCACAGTGTGGTCAAAGTGTGGTCACAGTGTGGCCAGAGTGTGGTCAGTCAGGTTTTCTATTGTAATATCTAGGTCAATCCTGCGATATTAATCTGACACACACTGGCAAGCTCAATCCTCGTTTCAAATGTTTATTGAAGAAGACATACATCTTAGTTTCAACAACACTAAAACTGTAGTTAAGTATAAAATGAAAACATGTTCTCATCACATTTATGCTATCACTAATTAGTCAGACAAATTGAGTTTGGAAGACCTGAGTTCTTAATTCAGAATCAGATTTAAAACTTTAGTGCCAAAGGTTTCAACTTTTGGGGCAGTATACAAAGGACACATGTAGTTTGACAACCAAAAACAATGTCGTTTGTGGTTATTTTTGGTAGGATCTTGAAACTATAGATCTTTGACAAGAGTATAAAACAGCAAAATCTGTTGTTTTCCTCACAATAAAAGCAGACGTAACATCTTCAAAATGAGATGTTTATATAAATTGTAGAGTAGACAATGTTACAATGTTACATTTTTCACATATATATCAGTCTGAGACAGAACATTAGCCTTCACAAGTAATCATAATATAGCTTTACATGATATTAACAGAAAGCAAGTAAATACTTCCCACCCGAGAACAGTCTTGCAGCTGAATCTCTTTTGCATGAAAGTCAAAAGAAAGTGGACTCAACAGCTATCTAGTTACCTGGAGGAACTGTCCTATGGCCTGCTCAACACCCAGGACCAGGAACATGAGACTCCAGAAGACAGCATCTTTCTGCAACTCCTCTTTGGGTTCACTGAACACCTGGACAGGTAAATATAGACATAATTCAATAGGCAAAGAAGAACAGGTAGTATTTTAATACAACTTAAAAATTGTACTAATTACAAATAGGCATGTCTCTCCTCTTTCAGTAAACAGCAAGGGAACAACCAATATGCCTGAGTAGGGTCTCAGCAAAATGATGTAATATGGCATCAATAGGACCAAGTGACTTTAATACCAACTTTGCATGTTTAATGAAGGTAATACTGCTAATACAAGTGTTATGCAAGTGCTTACACAGGGATAATGTAAGTCTCAGAAGAAGCTCTAGTGAATACAACTCCGGTATCTATTTGATTTCGAGTGACGGCTCAACTGACCAATCAAAACACAGCATTCTTAACACACCTTCATTTTCAAGCCGCCATTTTACCCGTCAAACAACACGTTGTCGGGTAAAACTTATTTTTTGTTTGTTGACCTTTTGCAAGGGGCGGAGCTTGCGATAGGTCAGTTGCTGTGCGTTTTCAACCATTGCCGCAGTGACAAAATGCACCTTGGTCTGACATGTCATGATTTGATATGTTCTTGAAAAAGGAAGAGTGAGTAGCCCTTCCTATAATACTGGATCAGTTGACAATGGATAGAAACCAATGACTGCAGACTGACACAACCCTATACATAAATATCATCAAAATACAAGAGCGATGCAAACACAGACGTGGACTGCAAGCGGTATGTTCCTAGGGTGTGCTTATCGTCTTCATATAAGATACAAGGTGACAACAATAAACCTGCAGGAGATGCTAGAATAGTCATGGCATGTAAGTGTTGATACATCACTATTTAAACTATCATCAAATCAAAATCTTTAAAAAAATCAAAATTTCAAAATTTTCAGCATAGACATAGAATATGTAGAAGAGGAACACAGCATCCAAAAGTTGGTGTCGTCTGCTTCTTTTCATGAGATATTTGACCAATAAGATATACCTTATTCGCCCTAATAAGAGCTCAGGGCGCACAGAAAAATTCGTTTCCGGAGGGGTCGCGCTTGTTGTAGCCTAAGGCGGTTGAAACCCAGTCTCCGTGAAATTGGAAGCTAAGATTCATCAAATTTACGCTCTGCGACGTATTTGTAGCCTATGACAGACTTTCCACAAAATTGTGGTACATTGCTATCAAACTTCGTTGTTAAATTTTTCAGGGAATTGTGCGGAAGTCCCAGGGCAAAAACTGATACATCGATCATCAATAGGGCAACTTGAATTCTTCAATAACAAAAGCAACACGAAGCGTTGAAATGCGCCCACAAATGCATCGCAAATGGTGTACTTTTAGGGTTGTGTCATAATAAATAACCACTTGATGGCGCAAAAACGTAAAATCTATCCGAAAACGGGAACATGTCATTAATAAATTTAATAAAAACAAAACAAAACAAAACAAAACTACCACTGAGAGGTGCCACAGTAGTCAAAGTTGTCATTCTCAACAGTCCTCTTCACATTGAGAACATATACGCCAATTTTCAAAACCACCCTTACAATGATTTGGTTGATAGACGGGTAGACGCCAAAAAAAGACTCGAAAACAGCAAAAGTGGCCACTAGGTGGCACAAACTACCTTGATTCCATCTGAAAACAGGAGGATAGGGTCATCTCACCAATAGATGTCCGTATTCAAAATATGAAAATCCGCTGAGGCCACTTGAAGATACAGCGCGGTAAACCTAAAACTAAAATTGCCACCAGGGGGCACAACAGTAGTCACATCCATCGGAAAATCGTCGTCGTGCGTTGTCAACATCATATAAACACACTTGTTAGATTTAGTAAAGATCCTGCAAACGGTTAAGGAGATATAGCCACGAAACGAAGTCATCAGAAAATCATCGTCAGCCATCCACTTCATAGTAAAAACATACACGCCAATTTTCACAATTATCCTGAAAGCGTTTGGTTGATAGAGGGGTGGACGCCAAAAACAGTAAATATGGCCAATAAGTGGCGCAAAATAGGTCAAATCCATCTGAAAACGCAAAAATAGCGTCACCTCACTAACAGAAGCCTGTACACCAAATTTTATGGAAATACGTTGAGGACCTTTGATGATATAAAGGTAAACGTAAAAAAATAAAGTTGCCACTAGGTGGCACACCAGTCATCAGATCTGTCCGAAAGTCATCGTCGTCCGTTGTCATCATCATATAAATGCACTTAATAAATTTAGTAAAGATCCCGCAAACGGTTTAGGAGATATAGCCATAGGCGGAAAAAAATGCCACTAGGAGGCGCCACAGTAGTTGAAGTCGCCGGAAAATCATCGTCAACTGTCCCCTTCATAGTAAGAACATACATGCCAATTTTCATAATCATGCTTAGAGTGGTGTGGTCGATAGAAGGTGGACACTGAAAAACAGACTCGAAAACAGCAAAAATGGCCACTAGGTGGTGCAAACTACGTCGAATCCATCCAAAAACAGGAGGATACTGTTGTCTCACTAATAGATGCCTATATATCGATATTTTGTAAAAATATGTTGAGGACCATTGAAGATACAGAGGTTAACGTAAAAAACTAAAATTGCCACTAGGGGGCACACCGGTAATCGGATCCATCCAAAAGTTCGCTCATGCCATCCTGTCCATAAAAGGAATACATGTGCAAAATTTCGTGAACATACGTCAATCGGTTTTGGAGATAGAACAGCCGACACCGGACGGACTCCGGACGGACTCCGGACGGACTCCGGACGGACTCCGGACGGACTCCGGACGGACGCTGGACGGATGCTGGACGGACGCCCGATGGACGCCGCCCGGACGGACGAAGATGACGGCATAATGCGTCCACATATAAATATGTGGGCGTATAAAAATAATTTTGACTCATCAATTACATGAAATCCTCCTTCAGTTTTCCAAATAGCATCCCTAAGATTTTTAAGTTCCTGTGGAGTCGGGATTAACTGCAGATTAAGTCCAAATCTGCATTAGATCGCACCCTGCAACATGAGAAAAATCTGGACGAACACGTTGTTGTCACGTGACGTTTGTTTTGAAATTCGTCTGAGTGTGTTTGCCAAGTGAGCGAGATTCACTCCCACTGACAAGTACACTGTGTTTGTTCTGAACGGCCAGACCATAGTGGGACGCGTGCCTCCTGAGATCTGCAAAACTTTTGAGTTTTTTTTTGAAGCACTGGGAAGTTCGAAGTGTATTTTCACGGCTAAATACCGACATAGCCACAATGCTCAACGTCTGCAAATTTGGCGCACAATGATTTTTTCAGGAATGTCGGATATTATTGATAAACTGAAGACCTTACTATAGGATCTTAGAACTCTAGGTGAGGCATTTTTCACATGTATACAAGTTCACGGGCTGGGTGCTTATTTTAGCGAAGTCTGAAAACATGTGGGGGGTGCTTATTGAAGCATAGGCACTTATTAGAGTGAATACGGTATGCAAAATGACATAATGGTTTCTAGAGCTTACCAACTAATATTTAACAAAAGGGAAATTTCTAGGCCACATATTCGTTTCGCAAACCACTCACCTGTACAACAACCAAACAACTGCACACATGTTTCATTGAAATGCTTTTCTCCCAAAATTACTAAAAAAGCCCACTGCCACTAGGAGGTGCTGCAGTTGTCGAGTTCACGTGACAATCAACTCATGGCAGAAAATAGCTGTCACATAATTCTGCATCCAGTTCCATTGAAATTTGCCCATGATCCAGAAAACTGTTCTCTCCAAAAAATGAAAAACCCCACACCTCTGGCCCTGGGGAGCAGGGCAGTTCAAAAAGAGGCATACATTGTCTAAATCATACACCCTTGTACTATACATCACAATCTGATCGGTGGTTTTTGAGATATTGAACAGACACCAAGAGGCCCAGGCTGAATGATGACAATATTATGAACACATATACACAGCCACAAGACAAATGTAAGCAGACAAAATACTATTAGTACCATGTCATGACAACTTATTCCGTTAACAGCAAAAACTGATGATAATTGCCATAATGGAGGCAAAATTTTAATTGCAGAAACTTTGCCGTTAATTCTCTTTTATTCTGTCATGAGGTACCACTTTAACGAGGAATTTGAATAATCTACCCAGCTATGATGACGGGAAGTTCCGAATCATTTTATCAGAATGCTTTTGGCTCGTACTGTACGTGGGCACATACCAGACGTGGGCACATACTGTACTTGGGCACATACTGTACATGGGCACATACTGTACTTGGGCACATACTGTACTTGGGCACATACTGTACTTGGGCACATACTGTTCTTGGGCACATACTGTACTTGGGCACATACTGTACATGGGCACATACTGTACTTGGGCACATACTGTACATGGGCACGTACTGTACTTGGGCACATATTGTACTTGGGCACATACTGTACGTGGGCACATACCGTACGTGGGCACATACCGTACGTGGGCACATACTATACTTGGGCACGTGAAAATGCCTTGTGTAAAAGAGAACAGCCGAGGCATTCAAAATATAATATTTACCTTCACAAGTTGGCTGAAAATGATGGCAAAAAGTGGCATACCAACACCGAGCATGGCAGATCCCACACAACCAGCTACGATGTAACCAGTCTCTGGTTTGTTGAGTGCAATGATTTGACAGTAACCAACTTCCTTTACTTCTTCTTCAGGTACCTGCATGGATCACAACTTGGTCATGTTACAATGTGCAGTATTCAGGCACCTGGATGGATCACAACTTGGTCATGTTACAATGTGCAGTATTCAGGCACCTGTATGGATCACAACTTGGTTATGTTATAATGTGCAGTGACACCTGTAAGATGTAACAATTTCGTAAAATGTAACAATTTCATAAAATGTAACGGCTGTTACATTTAAGGTTGCTAGGCCTCTCCAAAAATGTAACAAGTTGTTACAAGTAATTCTTAAAATTTATGTGGAATGCACATGCAGGTAATGTATCATTGTTACATTTTACGAAAGCAACGTCATATTTCATGAGTTTGCATGATATTTGTCACTCGGAAGAAAACAGTTCACACACTTAATGCCTTCTTTCTCGGGTTGTGTGAATGAAATTTTATCAAATGAGCCAGATTGAACTTATAGATGTATCTCTATCTACTTTCCATGGTTCTTTAACACGAGTATTTTTATGGTATAGTCAAATATGCACACCGTACAATTTCAACTCCACACGAAAGGATCAGGTAACAAGTTTTTTATTGTTAAAGCATTCTTGCAATCTTTTGTTGATGCTCACAGATCATAAATCAATTGTGTCCAGTATTACAGTAAACACACTTCCCTTGGTAAGCACAACCATGACATCGTATTTGGCTAATATTTATCTTATTTCTTTGGGAACAAACAACAATAACAAAATTTTTTATGGAGAATTCAATTTCGGAAGCCAGTTTGATAGAAAAACACACCAGTTTTAGTCCACAATAGTGTGGTTTATTTCTACCAGTGTTTTATTGCCTTGGAGTCATCCCTAATGCTCCACACAAAAGGAGCAAACCAATGTCTCTGATGCCGTCAGTTTCTGTCTACCAACTTAATTACCAATGACAATTTCTTAAAGACATTGTGGTGGATGGAAATAAAAGTATGCATTTATTTGCCGGCAGGTTGACAGATTTTGCCAGAGCAACAGCAAAAGATCGCCTTTGAGAAGAGTGATCCGATAGTTTAAAAAAGTGGCGGCATAGTAACGTGTTTTAAACAGCTTAAAACCTGAAAAAATATCATTGTTCCTATGAGGTCAAACCTGTCTGAAATAGTGGTGGTAACAACAGGTAAAACTGTGATGCGTATACATAAAAATGGGATGCCCAGCTGGGGAAATAGAAAATACTTTGCACTCTAATAGGACATGATTATTTTGCTCTAACCTGGACAGGTCTAGGTTGATAGTTTAAATGGGCAATAGTCCAAAAAGCTGACTGTCGGCCTTTCGGACTATAAAAACTTGCACTTTCTCTTTCTATTATATTTTAAGATAAAATATGAATTAAAATTGCTATTTGGTCAATGTTCATTAGTTCGAAGTACATGTAAATAAAGACAAAGATTGGACATCCTATTATCAATGGACGTGAAGTCACGTGTCTCATGAGGCACCATTTTTTGCATTGCAGCTCGCACATAAATGAATTCAGTATATTTACCCTTTTGATACATTGCATAAAATGCTCATATTAAACAACACTGTCTTCGACGTTGGCGGTTTTTGTTCCATACAATCCACTTTCAATGAAACTAGTTCAAATCTGTTAAATCACTGTGTTTTTCTAAGAATATTGGGGCCTGTTCCACATAAATTGTTGTGGGTTTTGTATGTCCATTACAAGCTATTCTAATGACCCAGTGACCGCAGCTGACTAATCGTTAGTTATCGAAAAATGTCTGCCTCCAGAGTTCAAGTTAACGAAAATTTGAACTTACACATCATAGTGGAACAATCCTCAGTTCTTTGACAAGGAATGTTTTCAACAAGAGAAAAAAAATGATTAGACGGTGGGTATCCTCATGATTAGATGAAAGTCATGAGTAAAATTGTGCAGTCTGAATTCAGTTCTTCTTGGCAAACTACAGATGGATATAGTTATATTTACAAACAATATAGTGCTTGTTGATAGGTCAGAAATTATCAATTTTTGAAGTTGGTGCAATGTCTAAGCAAGATTTTAAATCTCAACCTCCTCGTTTCCAAAAAGTAGCCCTACTCTGCATCCACAGCTGTCAAGCCACTCTTTACAATGTTGTTATGGTTGAACATAGGAAACCCTTTAAAATCCTTTGGAACACCACTCGCGGTCCACTATGGAAAGCCCGATGAAAACATTGACCCATAAATGAGACGATTTTAAAATCTTTGAGGACCATGATGTATTAGCACTTTGCTAAACACGTATTGTGTCCTCTTCAAATAAATTTTAAAATATTCAGAATAATAATAACGATGATGAAAATGATACCAAGTTAGTAGTAATAGTAGTAATAGCAGTAATAGTAGTAATAACAGTAATAATAGTAATGTAATACTAATAAAACTTATAATAGGTAGCCAATTTCATGTTGTGTCAGCCCAGAGGGTATTCTATACAAGAACTATACGAAAAGTGCATGTCATGTTACAATGTGCAGTATTCATGGACCTGCATGGATCACAACTTGGTCATGGTCTTGCTGACAGGGGGACATGACATACAACCGAGTGCATATTTCAAAGCCTCCAGCAGCACACTTCCATTCGTACTTGGATCAACTATGGCCAACAGTAGGATATGACAAGGCAGCTTGATAACAACACTTTAATGAACAATGAAACTAAGATGGCTAGACCATTCTCCTACAGAACAAGTCTACGCTAATCAAACCCATTCACACTCACCTCATCCTTTCCTCCTTTACTCTTGACAGAGTCCAACCTCTTCAGGGACGGCTGTCTCTGGTAGGAATGAGCTACATCCAGCATACTGTGCTCTGGAAACAACATAAGCTTCTTTTTTATGTGCTAACTGCAAAACGATACAGAAGCTAGTTCAGTTAATGAGTGAATCTTGAGTCATGGATTCAAATTATGCTGGGAAGATTTCTTTGATTTGAATTGACAAAGCAACAATTGACATTTAGAAATTTTAGAAATCAAAAATTACTGCTCTCAGCCACGCCATTTTTGACTCGCAGTCCACCCTGAATGTGGTTTGGAACTGAATTGAAAAATGAAAGTAAATGAAAAGGACTTCGGGGATATTTGAAAAAAGATCTTAACTGGACTAAAACATTGACAAGGCTCAAATGACTGTCACTCAATTTCTCAATTTGAAAAGCCGAACAATTTAATCATTCAACCCACCTCTCGTACAATATCAACATACTAACCTTCAGATGGAGTTACTGCATTTTCAGCATCAGACATCCTCTGTAAAGTCACAAGCTTGTAATATGGACCCTGGTTGTTCATGAGGTCGTCATGACGACCAATCTCCACGACAGCACCATCTTCGATGACAAATATCAAGTCGACATTTTTAATGGTAGACAAGCGATGTGCAATTATAACGGTGGTTCTGCCTTCGCTCGCCTGGAAGATGTGCATGAATGCTTTTTGAAGTGATGCTAAATCACCAAAAACAAGAGCGAATTAAGACAACGAAGTGTTTGTCTGTTTTATCAACACACACACACACACACATTATTAACATTAGGCAAAACGATATTTGATAACAAAGTGTATGCAACTGAGGTCTGCCTTCCGTCAGAAATACAGAACTTACGCATTCAAGACATTATTATCAAGTTCTGCACCCCATAAGAAGCGCCGATGCCGTAGGTGTTTCTCTGGCAGTTTATAACTGAGCCCTGCCCTCGATCAGAAATGCAGAAATTATACAGTAACTATCTATCTAGACATCTATAACTGAGCACCACACTCTCTCTACCTCTACCCCAGGCTACACAATAATTAAACCCCTAGGCAACACACAAATATGTCAAAGGTTGTCTGAACAACTCTATACTCCACCCCCAAGCCTCAATAAATCCCTCCTTTTTCACACACACAAGGACTGCTCGCACTAAACTTTCACTACACCCCACCCTACGGCCTCAATAAACCCCTCCCCATTCACACACGTACACCTTGTCAAGAGCTGCTTGCACCACTCTCTCACTACCCCTCCCTGGCCCAAATAAACCCCTCCCCATTCACACACACACATACCTTATCAAGAGCTGCCTGCACCACTCTCTCACTACCCCTCCCTGGCCTCAATAAACTCCTCCCCATTCACACACACATACCTTATCAAGAGCTGCCTGTACCATTCTCTCACTCTCACTGTCCAAGGCAGACGTAGCTTCATCCAGAAGCAGAACCTTAGGGTTGCGTACAAGAGCTCTGGCAATTGCTACCCTCTGTTTCTGGCCACCAGACAGCTGGGCACCACGTTCCCCTACCAACGTTTCATATCCCTGAAGGAACAGACAGTGGAGTAAGTAGAAGAAAACTTGCACAATAAGCGTCTCAAGTTTATACTTAGTTAGGGATAGGTTTATTCTCATCATGAGGAGATTTGCAACCCATGATGACATAACTTGCACAATAAGCGTGTCAAGTTTATACTTAGCTAGGGATAGGTTTATTCTCATCATGAAGAGATTTGCAGCCCATGATGACATAACTTGCACAATAAGCGTGTCAAGCTTATACTTAGCTAGGGATAGGTTTATTCTCATCATGAAGAGATTTGCAGCCCATGATGATGTCATCACAATCACCAGAGAAAGAATGTTTGTTTTGTTACTGTTGGATAGATACACTTTGCCGTCTCATGTTCTGATGTACAGTAATGAAGGTATTCACAACGTCACTACTTCAACTGTTCTCACTTTGAACACTAATGCTACATTAAATTTTTCAACACATGAGCAACGCACATTGTTGACATGTACCCACCGTGTGCAGCTCATACAACAAACTACAAGGGTAGCCCATAACTTCAGCTTGTAAATTACAAAAATTAAGTCTGATTTAACTTGTAAGGTTTAAAGTAAGACACACATGATTCAGAATGTATCACAAGAAACATCAGTTTGAACCAGATGTAAAAGCTTGAAGACCATTTTAACTTCCATGCTTTGTAAAGCAAGACTACTCAGAATTCACAATACTGTTGGTCTCAAAACTGATGAAAAGTTTGACTTTTTTACATAAATACTAAATTTGATAACGATACACAAAGAACTTGCTAGGTTGGAGACTAATTAATGTCAGATGCACTGTTTTGAATAGGAACACACTGTCCCTTTGGTCGCCACACATCCTCGATAACCTAGCAATGACATTCATCAAAATTGGGAGAATTTGACATCTTTCCAGGAGTTATGGGAATTAATTCTTCAAAATATGAGAGCTTCCCACCTAAAGAAAATTTGGAGGGTTGGCAAAACCATTGTCGCATTTCTCTGGCCCGATTATTTCAAATATATGTTTTATCTAGTGCACTGCAGACGGAAACTCAGCGCGGCAGACAGCATCGCTGAAAGCGGAGGTATTGACGCCGGTAGGGTTTGCAAACATGGGAAGAAAATAAAATGACAAAAACGTTCAAGTATTATATTTTGAAGTAAGTCCATGACCAGGACAATAATTTGTTACTTGTATTGTAATTCACATTACCAAACTGCCGTCCCAGAGGCCCAGCGTCGTTGCGCTGGTTGTGATAATCATCTGTATCTAAAAGTCGGGAATGCGCGTTTCCTAACACTGGGAGCTAAATCTTCAATCTTAAAAAGTCGGGGATGGGCGCTTAACCGAGAGGTGGGTGCTTAACAGAAATCTTCAAAAATCGCATAGGGGCTTTTAACCGAGCAGTGGGTGGTTAATTCGAAAATCCACCTAAAGTAGGGGGTGGGCGGTTAACTGAGCATGGGCGTTAACCCGAACGTTTACGGTAAAAACCCTTATAGAGATATTTGCTTAATTTCTTGAAAATCTGTCAAGGAACTTCGAGATATCAAGACAAACGTAAAAAAATAAAATTGCCAACTGATGACACAGCAATAGTTAGATTATCCTGAAAGGAAATGTCGTCTGTTTTCACATTCATACAAATACACTTGCTAAAGTACACAAAGATCTTTTACAGGGTTAAGCGATACAGTCATTCACGCGGGAATTGCATAGGTCTGAAACTCATTGTCATCGGTGTTGTCAGCTACAGAAGAACACATCCGACAAATTTCACAAAGATCTTGCAAAGGATTAAGGAGATGCAGACGTAGACACATAAAAGGAAATTTTGCATTAAGGCTCACCAAAATAGTTACACCCAGTCTTTTGCAAATGTTTACAATGATCATTCAAGCAGTTTGACAGATAGAGAGGACGCCAAAAGTGGACTAAAAAAAATAATAAAAGCCTACATGATGTCACAGAATACACTCACACCTTGACCTATTTGCCAAATTTCCTGAAATGCCATGAAGGAATTCTAAAGATACAGAGGCAAATGTAAAGAAACTAAAATTGTCACTAGGGGGCACAGAAATAGTCGTACTGGTCCACAATTTGTCATCTGCTGCCAGCTTCATAGGAAAACATCTTTTTGGAAGATCACAGCGGCAGACAACAGACGCTCAGCGATAACATCAATGTGCAGCGGTTACACGAGTTCATAAAAATGCCAAATTCACAAGAACAACATCATGTTTTAAATCCAGCTCCAACCAAGGAATGTACTAGTACTAATCACTTCCTTGAACACACATCTCAATTGTTAAACTAACCTTTGGTAGTCTTGATACAAAATCATGAGCATTTGCCATCTTTGCTGCAGCCTCAATTTCAGGTTGGCTAATTCCCAGTTGTCCATAAGCGATGTTCTCGGCGATAGAACAGCCGAACAAGATGGGCTCTTGGGACACAACACCAATCTGTTCTCTCAACCACTTTATATTGAATTGGCTAATGTCTTCGTTGTCCAGCAAAACCTGTAGGTATCACAAAGATTCAGTAAACAGGTGATTTGCATTTATATAAAGATGGTTAAAAACAAATAGCCACAGTGGTTTAATTAGCACAAAAATAAAAATGTGTTAAGCACTAGCTAAAAATGTTTTAACACGTAACACAGACAGAGAAGTGACATTATAGTGCGCAGTATTACACAGTGCACAGTATTACATAGTGCACAGTATTACATAGCGCACACTATTACAGAGGTCATGGACACAGTTGAACCACTGCTCCACAATATATACATGAGAAACTCAACCCCGTTTCATGAAACCTTGTACTTCATCAAAAGAGTTGCACAACAACTGCTGTCTTCAAGAGACATGTTAATCAGGAACACTGTTTCTAAGTCTGACCTGCCCACCAACAGGGTCGTAGAACCTCTGTATCAAGTTCACCACAGTTGACTTGCCACACCCACTGGAGCCAACCAGAGCGATGGTTTGCCCAGCCTTGATTGACAGATTGAGACCATTCAGCACCTGAAGTAACAAGACCAAGCTGTGTCTACAACGTCCTGCGACAAGTACCTTCGCAAACATCCTACCAGTATGAAATACAAAAGTGAAAATGTTACATTACATTTTCAGTGTCATCTGTTTACATTATTTTCAGTTTGTTATATCTTGCACATTTTAACAAATCTTTTATAAAAAGAAAGTTCACATTTTAAGAACATAATAACAACCAAATCAGCCAAGTGCGTTATGATCAAGACAATAATTATATTAAAAATTTTAGTAGATCAAACATGTCAGCCTACTACATAAAAATCTAATTGAACCATTACATGTCCACCATACCTGTACATCTGGACGGCTTGGATACCTAAACCTAACGTTTAAAAAATCAATGGCACCATTCACATAGTCCTTAGTATTACCAACAGGGCTACTGGCATCAATGGCTGGCTCCTACAACGAAGATGGCAGATTGAACATTCACAGTTGGTTTGAAACTGAAGTTTCAAGCAAAACTGGCTCCAGCAGTAAATCTAAACAAACAACAATACTTACACAGTTGTATGTAAATCTAAACAAACAACAATACTTACACAGTTGTATGTAAATCTAAACAAACAACAATACTTACACAGTTGTATGTAAATCTAAACAAACAACAATACTTACACAGTTGTATGTAAATCCTTGCTTTGATTCTGACAGCTTAAGAAAAAAAATTTAACCAGAAAACATGAAGACTTCAGGCATTTTACCCAGACAGAGAGAGTTGATATGCACCCACCGTGTGTATCAAGGGATGATCATTATTTCAAAAATTCTCACTAAATGGAGCAATGGTAGTAAACTTAAAGTAGCACTTCAGGGGTTCATAGCAAGCCAGCAATGGTTTCCTCAGCAAGAACACGCCTTCCACATTTCATCCTGATTTTTAAGTGGTTTCGAGGATAGGGAGGCGCCCAAACAGGACAAAAAAAAACAATAAAAACACCACTAGAGTACGCAACATTGGTCAAATATGTCTTCTCTCTCCCTGCCTCCCTCATCCACCCTCTAATATAGCTGATGTGTGAGACCCTCACCCACCCTCTAATAGCTGATGTGTGAAACCCTCACCCACCCACACCCTCCCTCTAATATAGCTGATGTGTGAGACCCTCACCCACCCTCTAATAGCTGATGTGTGAGACCCTCACCCACCCTCTAATAGCTGATGTGTGANACACCCACCCTCTAATATAGCTGATGTGTGAGACCCTCATCCACCCACACCCACCCTCTAATATAGCTGATGTGTGAGACCCACACCCACCATCTAATATAGCTGATGTGTGAGACACACACCCAAACTGCACCGGAGTATTTTTTCTCATATTTTGTTGTGGTCGCTGTCAAAACAAACCCACTCGAACTCTTCCAACCATTGGAGAAGGAATTTGTACTTTCTTTTCAATTCATACTGTGTTTTACTTTGTTTCTTCTCATCCTCACAACAGGTTCATTACGGTTTATCGATTTAAATCCACACGCAAAAAGAAATTTAGCTTTTTGAGGCATCTGGCAGCGCACTGGTGCGCAGACGACAATTTCACCGTGTGGTTATAAATGAATCAATTTCATTGAAGCGCACCCACAAGTTAATGCCAGTTTCTTTGTTTTTAAAAGAAAATCAGTTTAAGTCACTAATTAAAGTATGCTAACTCATCACATCGGTGTCGTGAGCTTGTCCGAACCTACAAACTGGTTTCTCCGAACGGTCGGACTACTGTTAATGTCAAGCCATGCTTAGAAGACATCAGGTGGGTTGTATTCCAGCCTTACGTTAAAACAAAGACTACCCAAGAAAAACACTGGTCCAAGGTCACAAAAGAAATGAGTTACAGTCTTCCCTGCTATTTGTTCCAAACATTACAAACACATCCCACAGATGTCACCACTCACTCTGTTAATGATGGCAAATAGTTTTGCAGACGATCCTTTGGCTGTAGTCACCATGCCTAGATTTGGAGCCATACCACCAATAGCAAACGACCCCATAAGAACGCAGAAGAAAACCTGAAATATAAAGCACTTCTTAAGCATAATAAACAGACAGTATATCCATTAAGGACCAAAAGCATTTCAGTATTACAGTACTGTTCTGTCAAAGAAACAAAGAAAATATGATTGGAAATCTGACTAACAAAATGGTACAAGACAAATTGAAATTAAAATAGGGTTACCAATAAAACTGGCGGGTTACCTTGGTAACTGGATTTCACTCTGAAAAACATCAGAATCCATAGCCTGTCACCAGAGAAGCAAATGTGTCGAGTATTTCTTAAAATTAATCCTGGCTTTATAGAGATAAAGACGCCATCTGCAGCAGACCTAGCAAGGCTATTGATAGCCTGATTTATGAGGTTGAATTTTGTCACACAAAGATACACAGGTGCCATGCCACAAAGGCATTTGTACACAGCTCGACACATCCAGTTTGAGTTGGCCGAAAGTAGAGTACATAGAGTAGTACTATGTGCTTGCAAAATAGTTCATGAAGTCATTTTCTGCAATCTCTATAACCTGGCTCCGAGACTATAATCGAAGCACACACACCACAATGTTTCAAGCACGGCAAAACTAAGGTTTTGTAGAAGAAATTCTGAGAACCCAGATCCAAAAAGTTCTTTACCGTAATCTTTCAGAAATCCAATATTCTGATAAACTTTAGAGCAAATGTAAGCTATATGTTGAACATCCACATGTCTATCCACAAATGTACAATGCATTTTTAATTTTCATCATATTTTTGTTTGGCTTTATTTATCTGTTAGCCTCTTACTAAAATACATCGCCAGATTATACACAACTTCTACACGTTCATCATAACATAATTAAAGTTATACTCTCGACTTTTATCTAAATAATGCAGAAATGAGAAACAAAAGCAAAACTTGAACATTGTGATAAGCATGCCAGTTGTTGCTAAGTGAACATACCGTGACAACAGACCCTGGATCCAGAATGCCTTGAATAATGAGAGTCGAGCCATACCAGTAAGAAAGTGCGTAGGAGGAATACATGATGAGAAATGTGAGACCAAACCCAACACCCGACACAACGACTCGTTTTATACCAAGCCTCTGACTGAGTCTCAAATTACCCTCGTACCTAAAAATTTGAAAGTCAAGACAACAGTATCAGAATGCTATTTCAATTTCAACATATTGCTCACTGAAAAACCAGAGAAATAAAAAAAAACTGTTGAAAAATGATGAAAAACCACAAAATAACGAAACAACCACTGAATTTTGGCTACAAAATGCCTGAAATGCGACATGTAAAATCAAGATATACAGTACACACAAGGTATACTGCAGAGTAAGTCACAACCATATATCGGACACATGTTAATCAGCGCAGGTGAACACACACCAGTCAATCTCTTTGTGCTAGGCCCGGATTAATAGCGACAGGTGAACACCTAACCCATAACGATAAATCGTCGTGAGAGACCGTCTGGGTTGGTATATGGTGCAACTCCGGACGGTCTTGTGTCAACAGAAAACCACAGTTCAACTGTGAGTCTACACCAGCTGCAGGTATGCTCATCTCTTTTATGACACACAATGCGTGACCAGTTAAAGCGTTTTCAAAATAATGTGGATAAATCAGTGAAGTATGAGACCCCTGAGGTCCCTGTCAAGTCCTCACGACAATTCTACGTAATGCGTCAATGTCGTTGTGCTGCCCCCTGAAGGATACATTAATCATCATAGGTTAACACCCACCTATCAATCTCTTTGTGCTGCCCCCTGAAGGACACCACCGTCTTGATACAGGAGAACACTTCCGTAGCCACACTTCCAGCTTTCGCGTAATTCTCAGCTTCCATTTTTGTGTAGGACGACATAACCTGTAACATTAGGAGGACGTGTGGCTTAGTGTGATATATGCCTGCTTTTTTTACTCAAGGTCGTGGGTTCGAGTCCCACAGGGTCACACTGTTAAAAACTCGAGTCAGGTTTCTAGCCAGTGATCAGTGCAATGGGCTCACATGCGCAGCCTGTACACGTCTGGTACAACGTGTATCAGACCGCCTGCAATTTATTATTTTTTTAACCTGTAACATTAAGTAACTAGAATTGCTGATTGTTACGCTCCACACACTAGTCAGATCTGTCTGAAAGTCGCAGTCATTCCTTATCACCTTCGTAAGAATACATCTCCTCAATTTCATAAAGACATCCTGCAAGAGGTGTAAGGGAGAATGCCACCCAAAAACAACCTATTTTGTATCAATTTAGATCGAGTAGTTCCACTTGATAACAGCAAGTTCAGTTGTTTTACCTGACACCTAATGGCAGACAGAGGTGTTAAAATTAACCAATGACGTAATCGGTTTGAACGTAGTCTGTTCAGCCGTTCACAACACGCTTACTGATGTCAACTTATCGCTTGAATTCATCGTTTTACACCAATAACTCAACAAAATTCGACGTAAAACACTTACAAATACATCGAGTTCTTGAACAAACGTGTTGTGTTTTATTTCACTGTCTTCAATTGACAAGTGGCTTAAAATAAAAATTGGTTCTTGCAGGGGCAGATACAAGATTTTGAGTTGGGGGGGAGGGCAGGGCAGAGTCAAAGCCAGAATTTTGCCTGTCAGAATTCGCACCCCCAAAGTGCCAAATGGAACATGGGAGAATTATAGGGGGGGTGGGACATGGCCCCGCTGGCCCCCCTTAAATCCGCCATTGTCTTGTAATGTCTTTACATTATGGCGGTCTCCCGTTCTTCGGTCATATAGCCCAACAAGTTAAGAGGATGACCGCTGTAGCCAGTATCTTACACTGACAACTGATTAAAGTCCTTCTCTCACGCGTTGTTAACACTTATTACATGGTTAGAAGATGTTATAAGGATCCAAGAAGTACCTACCCCATAACTAATACACGATCCGTACTCGAAAACAGTTTAAATGAATGCGCCACTCACGATTCGCACCCGAAGAAACACTGACATTTTGAACTTGCCGCGAACCCGGAAGTACAATTCATTCAGGAACCCAGGCCGAGAAAACGCCGTCAGTGCGACTGGAGCAGTGCCTGTACTGTTACCAGCCAGCAAACGGGGATAAAAAATCGACAGCGCGATAAAATCAAACTACAGACAATTTTATGGAATTTGCTGAAGAAATGTGGCGAATAAATTTTGACAGAAATTATTTTGCCAGACTCGGGACCGCAGCCTATCGGACCCGGTGCGGATCGAGACCAGACACTGGCGAACGGTAAATGCATGCGGTTGCAAGCTGTTTTGTCGAAGTAAAATGGTCAAATCATAAATGTTGCATATATTCAAGGGTAGTCTCAGACACTTGCATGAAATTACGGGGTGGTTAGTCCTGTGTCACACTGCCGCGGCAGACCTTAGTTAGCCTCAGTCACCAGCTACCAGTGAAGAGTCAAAATACAGCTTGTTAGTAGGCCTATACAGCTTTGCGCCAAGACTACCCTTAGGCCTAACTAGTCGCTGGCCACAAACACACAAAAAAACGAAAATTGAACAAAGTCTCTCTTTTTTGTAGCAAGGTTTGTCAAAATGTATCAACGTTAAATCTTCACAAATTACAAAGTAGCCGATTAAACATGCCTTTCAGTTCAGCAAAAGTCGACATTGTAGGTGCCACCAGAAATGAGATGAAGTCCAACGGGAATTGTGAGCACATTTATCACTTAATGAGTAACAACTGCGAGGCTGAAATTTGGTGAACACTGCTAAATCATGCAGAATAGTAAGTAAAGATATGTCTAACTAAATTTCACCGTAATTTGTTGGCGAAAACAATTTACACAAAGTTTTAAACTCGTAACTCATCCCGCTGTTCTCCAATATGGCCGACGCAATCCAAACAAAGTGACCCAAATTTCGCCACAAAACTTGCAATAATTTTACAGTGCTTGCCCCGTTTTTGATACTTTTTCGATTTTTACTGAGTAGAATGTACTTACCTTTCCGATGATAGCAAAGTACTTTTTCAAAACGAGGAAAAAAATAAAACCGAAAAAAAATTGGTTCGACCCTTATTGGTTCCTAGGTTCGACCCGCCTACGTAAGGAACTAAGCACCAATGCTATTTTAACATACCAAGTACGCGTAACATTCCAAAAAAAATCAACAGCCACTAACTACAAACTATAAATACACTACATATGCAAACGAATCACGATATATTACTAATAAAACAAAATAATGAAGACTTTTCGAGCAAGCCATAGCACATTCAGTTACAAGGAAAAAATGGCGGCGTTCAGGACAAGTTCCTGAACTGATGAGCCGGAAATGTGGGTATGGAAATAAGCGATGACAACCGGTGATCATATGCTCAGAGAGAAGGATCAAATACTGTTAAAAAATCGCTTTTGGCAAGAAAGGCGAAAAGAATATAAAGAAAGGGTGTCGAAAATAAGAAATTATGTAGTAAGTATTTTCGGATACTGGAACCACACGGGCAGTTTGCAAGAAGGACTTTAAGTCCATTCTGGCATTTATCAGGTCAGCTCTATTTTGTTCAATAATTGCTCTATCTCGGATAAGATCATATCTAGCCTGACAGGGCTGAGCTGTTAAAAATAAACGGCAAGTTTTAAAATGTTTGAACATAAACCAATAACATTTCTATATTCCCCGTCAAATGCTGATCATGTTTATTTTTTGAATCTCCAAATCGCTCAACTACAGCCAAAGTTAAGACAATCTATTCTGTCCAAATGCACTAACGCTCTGGGTTTGACTGTGTTCGCATGTGGTTGGTAATAAGCCTGGTGGATAATTGGGCTGCATGTTGTCATACCAGACAAGAGACTGTGCACGGCAGTTAACAAAGAAGCTAGACGTTATGACATGCTCACAAACGTTCTATGTCTGGTAAAGTCACTGAATGGGAAAACTCCCTAATGATAGCACCTTTGAAGGCAGTCTGAGTGATTCACACCTGGAGGGTTTCAGCCATTTTAATCAAGAACGTCAACTTCACCATTTTAGGCTTGAAGGGGGGTAACTAGTCTGCATAGTGGCTTAGAATCTTGCACATCTTGTACATCATGAGTGTCGCCTTTTGAAATTGACCTATAAGGTAAGAGAAAACAGTTCTTTGTGAGCCCTACTCTTAGTCATATGTCACCTGTCCCAATTTAGCTACATGGGTGAGATTACTGTTTTATTACCCCCTGTGGATAGTTGAATAGCCAAGCCTGGATTGATCAACTTACTTTAGATACAAACCCTCCTGCTATCGCCAACAGTGGGGTTAAAGACATCATGACCAAGGTCATCCGCCATGACTTCCAGAAACCAACAGCAAAGCCTGCCACAAAAGTAGCCAAATTCTGAATGCAAAAACTCAGCTTGTCTCCAATTCCTTCACGTACTCTCTCAAGATCACTAGAAAGTACAAATAAGGTAATATTTGCCAGTTCACGCTGAATTTAAGGCTTTCAGTAGATTCGTTGCCAGTTGGGCACCTCTGAGTTGATCATTTCTTGAAATTTTTCAGGAAGTAATAGTTCAGGCAAAATTAGCATCACAGTCCTAGTTTTCTTATAAATGGTAACAAAATTCCAACATCATATTCACAGTAAATACGCATGTAAGTAGCCTACAACATAGACTATAGATGTCGCTGTGGTAGTTGCTGGAGTTCGCCATCTTGTAATAAATGTATCAACTAATTACATTTAATTTTCACTGATGAAACTGATGTGCACGTATCTGCACAGGGCTGTTGTAACGCTCTCAACAGTGTTAAACAAAAAAAATGCAATAAGATGAAAGAGTACAAAGTCAAGGAATTCTGATATTACCTTGCCAAGCGAGTGGTCAATTCCCCACTAGAGTTTTCGTCAAACCACGCGATGTCCTGTCTTAGAATACTCTCAAAGAACTTCTTTCTAAGTTTGTGTGTTTGCCGCTCACAAGCTGTTGTCATACACATGATCTGTAAGTTATGAGAGAGCGGACATTTTTAAAGTTCAAGCTAGCTAGCTTTTTTGGCATTTCTAGTCAATCCAGAAGCAAATAGGTACAGGTGTCACACGTCATAATTACCTTATGATATCATACATTGAGGGAAATTTTTGATGCTAGATTGAGTATTAAGATTTCATGTGAAAAAAACTATCAATGGTCAATCAAGGGTTTTGGTTGAAATAAATACCCTCAGCTCCAGTACATTACTTATCTCACAAATTGAAAAAAAATGACTTTCATTCCGGATTTGGTAAAACTGGTATTTAGGATCAACTAGGTCAAGAACGGACAAGTATCCATTTTGCAAACTGAATGTTTGGCAATGAACGGATAAGTTGACGAAAAATGCTCTTGGCAGTGAAAGAGTTTAAAACCAACATTTGTGAAAAGCTAAACTTTTAAACGTAGATCACTTAAGGCACCGATCCTTACTTGGGTTAGAGGATTTCTGGACATTAATAAAAAAGTTGCCACACATGGCCTGAAGACATAGTAACTAATCGCCACTACTTCTAAAGTCTAGAAATAACTTCTAATACTAGTTAGGAACAAGTTGAAATCATGCACACATTCAGTAACGCTAGGACCTACAAAAGTCTAGCCAAAGTCGCATGCACTCATTTTAAAAAACGACAATATCTCACGTAATCTCTCCAAGTCTTGCTTTTTAGCGAGGTCCTAGCATTACTGAACGGGAGGCAGTTTTACAGTAGTAAAAAGTTCACACCAAAAGACTTTCTGTTGTTGCTAGTCACCTTCCATAACAAAAATAAAACTTGCCCCAACCTGCTCCTCACTCACACATAAAACTTGCCCCAACCTGCTCCTCACTCACACATAAAACTTGCCCCAACCTGCTCCTCAATCACACTACGAGAGATTTCTGGAAAGTACTGTCGGTTTGGAAAGTACTGTCTCTTTGGGAAGCACTGTTTGAGAAGTACTGTCAGTTTGGGAAGTACTGTTTGGAAAGTACTGTCAGTTTGGAAAGAACTGTCAGTTTGGAAAGTACTTTTTAGTTTGGGAAGTACTGTTAGGGAAGTACTGTCAGTTTGGGAAGTACTGTCAGTTTGGAAAGTACTGTCAGTTTGGAAAGAACTGTTAGTTTAGAAAGTACTGTCAATTTGGGAAGTACTATTTGGGGGAAGTACTGTCAGTTTGGAAAGTACTGTTTGGGAAGTACTGTCAGTTTGGAAAGTACTGTCAGTGTGAGAAGTACTGCTAGTTTGGAACGTACTGTCACTTTGGAAAGAACTGTCAGTTTGGAAAGTAATGTCAGTTTGGGAAGTACTGTCAGTTTGGAAAGTACTGTCAGTTTGGAAAGTACTGTCAGTTTGGGCTGTACTGTCAGTTTGGGAAGTACTGTCAGTTTGGGAAGTACTATTTAGGAAGTACTGTCAGTCTTAGAAGTACTGTTCGGGAAGTACTGGCAGTTTGTAATAGCGAAAATTCTCCAGTTTGGGACAGTCTCTAAAATTTGAGACATAGAAATTCAAGACTTCATTCTGCAGCTTGGGACATGGGTGATTTTGGAATAATCATATTTCGAAAATATTGCACTCTGCATTTTGTAAGTCTTAAAATAGACTTGTCAGTTCGAAAATTGTCAAAAATAGCCGAACATGCAATCAATGTTTTCATGTGTCCCCATAGTATGTTACATGGAGGTGAATAATCATTCAACAACACAATGAGTTCTTCTACAACCCAGGATACTCCTCTAATCTAAGGACAACCAGTACATTGTATAATGACAAGTGGCCTTAATCATGAGGTCTCTTTGACACAAGACAGGTTCACTGTAGACATTACCTGCAGATAGCATGCCACAAAGACAATTCCAGCCATGTAAAGGTAATAAAACGTGTACTTGTTCATTTCCTCAGTAAAAACCTCCTCCAACTGGGTAATATTAGTGACATTCGCCAAATCAGCTGCAATATATCACCAGCTTATTTAAAGGAAAATGTCATTTCTTATCATTTCTAAGAGCTTAACCTCAAATTAGTCAATGTTATAGAAGTTACTTTGAAACATCTGTGACTTCTACACATTGTACAAACACTTTGTGATAAGAATTCCTAAACCAAGCAATGCACAGTTATCTTTTACAAAAAGTGTAAATTTCAAAAGCAAAACTTAAAATTACCAGAAAGAAATCAAGGCATATAAAGACTAATAACTCATTTATCATTCAAAGTAAAACCTAGTTTAAATGTCACTAAAAAGTGGAAAACTTGAGTATTTACAGATAGAGACTTTACCTAGGAGCAATCTTGACCATGTATGAAGTAAGACTGAATGTGAACTTACTGAATGAGTTTGTCATGTTGCCAAACACAATACTGATGACAGGCCATCCAGCCCCTTGTACGCAGGCAAACAATGCTCCCACCACATAGAGCAAGTTATCAAAACATGATGCATAACGGAACTGTCAAGATATAACAATGAAAACGTCAATTTCATGTCACGATATAAATGTAAACAAGGAGCTGTGAACTATTTCATGAACTTATAACAAATCAACAAAAAATAATTCAGGAAATAAAACACCCGCTCTTACTAAGTCAGCAAACGTTCCTTCCTCCTCCTTTTCTTCTTCCTTTTTACTGGAACACAAAATTAAAATTGACATGAATTTAGAATTCTGTTAACAAGATCTTCTCCCCGCAAGAAAACAATGATCCACGTCAGTATTCTTACACTGTCACTATAACATTTCACTTTAGGCTACTATTCGTAAACTGTCAATCTGATGCAGAGTCACACCTCCAGTTCACCTCTGTAACAGGGCAGTAAAATAATGCTCTGCCCAAACAGCATTTAGTGATATACGTAGATCACTTCAAGGTGAAAAATTGGTGTAAACTTCTCAACTCAGATGGTACGTAATTTGTGGGTTTGTAAAGAACTGGCAGTTTGTTATACGTTGAGACCATGCTTGGTGACATTACACAAGGTGACATGACACATGGTGACATGACACGTGGTGACATGACACGAGGTGACATGACACAAGGTGACATGACACGTGGTGACATGACACGTGGTGACATGACACGTGGTGACATGACACGTGGTGACATGACAACTAGTATAGCAGCTCATCTCCATGCAGCAAACTGTTAGTTCTTTCAAAGCCGATTACTCCATTGGACTAAGCAACAAACTGAGACCAGTAAGTGCTTAAATCAAAAACTGTTTTTGTAATGAAAGGCAAGTTTAATATCACTTTCAATAACCATCTAACTTTTGTTTACATTTTCAACCGACCTTGCAGCAAAACCTACTCCTCCATCAAGCTCAATGACAAATCACTCCACTTCTTTGTACCTACTTGTTATCTTGGCTATTGCTGCTGCCAGAGACCTCATATCCTCCGCCCTCGTTCACCACCAGAGGCTTCTTATCAGTTCTCATCGTTACGTATTACAAGATGTCACAAACACTTGCCACTGGACTCGGAGGGAATTCCCAAATGCACTTTGTCATAGGCTGTGCAAAAACTGAAATAAAAATAATTTAGGTCCGAGGTCAGTTTTCCTTACTTCAGTTAAAGAATTTTATTCAAAAACTTTTTTGTTAGAATCTGTTTAAGCCTGAACCTTGCATAATAATACATACTCTAACTGATTCAATTCCATGTTTTTTTAAGGTAATAGATATTTGTACTTTTGGAAAGTGGCATAAAAATAAATATAGATTATTACATGGCGAAGTCGTTATCCCCCGTTATCTAGAGCCCGAGTGGATTTTGGAGAATTATCGCCCGAGAAACATTGCAATGAATCGATCTACCTTTCTCGACTCGCCTCAGCTTTGTAACTACTTTCTATGTCAGAGGCCCGGGGTCGGAGGTCGTGACCTTTTAAGAAAAGCCGAGCTATTTTTGTCAAATAATACTTATACTCAAAACCAATTGGAAATTTAAACAAAATAGAAATGAAGTGAATTTCTAAATTAAGGTTAAGCAACTATTATAGCTTAAAACACGTTTTTACACGCTAAGCTTCGACCGGGAAATTATAGTCTGGTAAAGTAGGTTACCACTGGTAACTGAATATAATTCTCAAGTCAAAGATCCTGACGACACGATACCTGCATTCAAACTGGAGATCGGTGATTTACAAGTAAGAGGACATGAGAGAAAAATTTCACTGAATTAAGATATCATTTTTATGGAAATTATGTGTCTTATTTTTCGGAGCGTATAAGTACAGTACAATGCGGTTTGTTGAACGTGCGATTATTGCGCGTGCTCATTTAAGTATTCTATTTTCAC
>NMRA01000094.1:871700-898009 GCA_002633005.1 Phoronis australis | reverse complement strand
GAAAACGGCAGGATAGCGTCATCTCACTACTAGGTGCCTACATATCAAATTTCATGAAAATCCGTTCAGGACTTTTGAAGATACAAAGGTAAGCGTAAAAAACTAAAATTGCCACTAGGGGGCACACCGGTAGTCGGATCCATCCGAAAGTTCGCACATGCCGTCCCATTCATGAATGGAACATATGTGCCAAATTTCATGAATGTATGTCAAAGGGTTTTGGAGATAGAGCAGCGGACGCCGGACGCCGGACGGACGCCGCCCGGACGGACGGACGGACGGACGGCCGGACGGACAGAGATGACGGCATAATGCGCCCACATATTTATTTAAAAATGAAGTTACTTTGTCAAACATTTTGCAATTACTTTCACATATCGTATTTCCGCCGAGGCCAGGAAAATTTGTTTGTAAAGTTTTGGGTTACCAATTGACTGTTCAAAAACGGAATTTGAAAAAAAAATGAGAGACAGTTTTAAATATTTCGCTATTTCTGTGGTGGTGGTGAAAGGCAACAGTTGTGCCATTTACTTTAAAGAGCTTTCAAATTCGTTTGACACACAGAATCCAACAGCATTAACATTTTTCTTTTGAAAATTGGAGTGGCCATTTCACATGTGTGCAGTTTTTGCAGGGAAGGATCTGAGAAAGGTAATGCTTGCTATGTTTCAATTTACTAAAAACATGAATATTTGAATATTACAAAATTGAGAATTTAGTTTCCAACAAATTGCCAATAGCAAGTTTTCAACTGTCAACGCCCCCTACGATTCTTTTGTTTGCAGAAGACTGGAGATATTATGTTACCTTCAAACATCACAGATATCAGACTATAAACCTTCATTTTCCATGGCTCACATCTCCATTGAGTGATGACAATCAAAAATCTGATGAACATGTCATTTGGCTATAGTACACAAAATTTTATGCAAATCAACCCACATGTCAAAGGGAAATTCACATTCAAAACTGCTACAAATGTAGAAAATCAGAAGGCATGAAAACGGCCCTTAATGATTTGTCATGGAAACCAATAGAAATCCTCTCAAGCAAACCCATATTTGGCACATAACCGAAGCATAAGCCAATTACAAACAACTGAAAATCTATCAAAGTATTCATAAGGAGACCATTCATCCCAAAATAAACTTCACTAAATTATCCTTGCCACTCTGGCAGGCTGACATGAGTCAATATTGAATGACTGAAAACTATATTTAGCAGTGATTCACCTGTACTACAGAAGTTATCTACACAACATTTTTCTATATATGGTAATGTCAGTGTACTTCAGCCTTTTAAGGATAATGTAGAACCCTGCACAAACACTGATATCAACCCCAAGCTAGCCTTGTATGGTATCATTCAATTCTTTCACAGAAACCGGTCTTTTTCAAAAATGAGAATGCACTTGTCAAGCATTCATTAAATTGAGCAAGTAACTCAGACTATAGTAAACGAGCAAGTAACACAGACTACAGTTATTGAGCAAAAGATGAGTAAACTTGTTGAAGGTTTGGAGGATCCAAGAAAAGTGTCCTACTTTGGCTAACTTGGGAACATTATATCTTAGACATGGATACCAGACTTGTATGAAACTTTCAGGTACTGTGCTTGATGTACTATTCTCTTCTTATTAGGACTTTATATTTATAATGTTCCACTTTTGTATGAAGGGCTATTAAAGGTGGGACTTTATGATTTTAATAAAACGCATTAACGTATAAAGTGATACAAAATATATTAGAAAACTGTAACAGCGTTTTTGAGATCTTCAATTTTAGAGAAAACCACGAACATAACATCATCTTGCACATGTACATTAAACAAAATTTGACTGTGTTATTGACACCCTCATTTTGCTATAAACGTACCATTCTTGTTTGCAAATTTCACTAAAAAAACATGGTCACATGACCCACTCAACAATAGATTGGTCTAAAGACAAAAATCAAAATTTTTCAGGTTTTCCACTTTCAGAAAATATACCGGTATACTTTCATGAACTAAATTTGAAATCTACAGTTGAGTAGACATTTTGCACAATACACAGGCATGTCAGTAATGTCTTACCATTAAATAGTCTTTAAGGCCCTTTCATATTGACTTAACTCCAGTCTGAACGGAGCGTCGACGTAAATAGCGCAGTTAACTGGACCGTTCATACTGGCTTCGGTAGTTAATGAACATCGAAGTAAGCGGTTGGTGCCGCTGTCGTCATCGAAGTTATCGCAAGGTAGCGTTGCACACTAAGATTTTTTTCAATGTTTTAATTTGGAAATATTTACATGTGCTAAGTGACATTAAACTTATTTTTAAATCGATTGGTTATTATCAGAGCAAAATATAAGCAGCTAATAGTGACGGCACTACCTTGTAACTATTGACAATAACAGTGGCACTTGGCGATAACTTCGATTGGACCGGAGTTAAGCGTTCATACTGCACCGCAGCGTCGACGCTGCGGTCTTAAATCCACCTGTTAACTGCGATGTTAAGTGGAGCTGTTAACTGCGATCCAGGATCGGAGTTAAGCGTTCCTACAGACCACAACTCCCCAAACCATCGACGCGTCGACGATAGTATGAAAGGCACTTTAAAGTTTACAGTTGATTTACCATACCAAGCATATCGAACATACCTAAACTTGTGCTTATATTCTACTTAATATCTACTGTCCACACTTAATGACATTGATATTTCTTTCTGTCCACAACTGTCCTCGACTTTCAAAAACAATTCGTATTTTTCAATATAAAATTTTGTTTTTACAATAAAATAATCAAAACAATCAAAATTAAGGTTATGTAAGACCCAGAAAAAATGACCAAATTTGGCAAACTTTGAAATGTCATATCTCACAAATGGCTGATCTGATCCATATGAAACCTTCAGACACTATGCTTCAAGCACTGTTCTACAAAACATTGAAAGGAATTAGTATTGAAAGTTTCACTTTTGCACCAGGGGATATCAAAAATAGGACTTTAAAAGTTGCATAAAACAAAAACGAAATGATTATTTAGAAAACTGTTACAGATTTCTGAGATTTCAACCTGAACATTCATATCCAATGAAACTTGTTCATGTTATTGATACGGTTATTTCGCTAATATTTGGCACAATACACACCTGTCACGTTGGTCTTGATTAACTTTAAGCCCAAAAACTAATTGAAGAAGAGAGAACTACAACCCTTTATATTGATACAACTACCCAATGTGTGACTATCATTCAATAATTAAGTTAAAGTCAACCACTTTACTATCCACTGATCTACACCAGAGCATTGAGCATTTGGGCAATGATTCACTAATTACTGAATAAGAGTATACATACAATTGACAAACTCTTGAGTAATAACTACTTAAAGCGACCAAGTAATGGCATACCCATTTGACCACATTTCTTTATCGAGGTCAACCATCCCAAGATGGTCAGTTGAGGGTACACAATTCTTCCACTAAGTGTGATAATCAAACTTAGCAAAAAGGTGAATTTGTAATCTCCAGTTTTCACTAAATGAAGTATGGTATTAGTAGAGATTTATAGCTGTTCTAACTGGGCCACTTTCATCCATCAACTTACCACGTATCCTTTTAATACCTGTGCATGCCTGAACTGCACGAGTCACTGAGCCATGACAAATAATGCAAGACCATCACAGTGTGTCATCATCAAACACAACACCTACCTTGTCAACTGTAATGCCTTTGATTTGTTAAGATGTGGTATACTATATAAACAGCCTAAAGTCATAATAACTATGTCAAAAAACTAATAACATCTTCCTACTATATTACTGCTGGGCATTAACACAATGATGAAATGTCATCAATGATTCTTATTTAACAGTAGAAAGCCCAGCACAATTGATGTTAAAATTCTGTATTCACAATTGAACATCCTATGGTAACAGGCCATGTAAAAGATTACGCTAATCCTACAATTGTTTACAGTGATGTAAATAGATTCAGACTGGCTATTAAGGAGAGCTTTGTCATTGTTGACCAAAATGCTAGGGCTTCCCTGAATGGCAACCTTTGACCTTTGCAGGTGACTGCTATACAAGTGAGTTTTGGTTGAGTTGATTTTTTTACTTGTAAGAACTCAACCCCAGGAATGCCATGTCTGATCTCGCGACCACTGAGGTTGCAACGCGCATGCCTGACAGTTGTTTGCATTCCTTTATTCTGGTTTGTGTACTTGCTATTGAATTTACTGTTATTAAAACTTTTCGCAACTCCGACACTTTTCAACCAAGTTACATAAAAGCGATATCAGAAAGCCGGGCCTTAGTCAGTTTTTGATGATTATACCACAAGCGAAAGATAAATAATTTAACTGACAAGTAATTATCATTTTCCATACCACACTGGCTTAAAAATATTTTTTAAATCTAAAAACCAACAATGTTACCAAAATGTGAAAAATAACGGTGTGTAATAGTAACATAAAAAAGAAATGAACCAGAGAGGTTATATAAATGACCAGTTAAGCCATTACAGAAATAATTTCAATGATTCAAAAGATTTCTACCCTATAAAGACAAAGGTTTTAGAAAATGAATCTCTGACACTGATGTGGATAATTTAGTCAGGCATTCATCCAATACATATTTATATATTATAATAAATTGGACCTTTGGTGCCGTTTCATACAATTACATTCTTCAGTAAAAATTCAAAATGCAGTGACATTCATGAAAAATGCGATAAACTACTCCAAATATCTATCCAATATTTGCAGATAAAGGTTTTCTGACAGATAAAAATGGTCAAACATCTATCACGCAGCTTTGAAATGTACTGCGGATAACTGCCTCAGCACTGAATGCAGTGTACGACTATCCATAAACTCTTTTCTTCAGAAAGTAAAAGTTAGTGATTCTGATACATGTAGTGTATGTTACCATAAATAAGAGAGATTGGAGCACATTTTTACGATTGTTAAGTTACTAGTGAAAGTGGTGGAAAATAATGTTCAGTATTCATAAAAAGAGACAATGTTATTTTGAACACCCATTGGATAGTTGTCACAGTCAACATTCAAGAACAAAAAAACAGAACAACGGGATTGAAAAGTGGGACATCTGGGTCTAAGGCAAAACAGTAAGGGTGAAATGTTTGCTGCAACACACAAAGATGGACAGACAGCATTTTTGATAATGCTGCCTGGTCTGGAGTGGATCTTGCAATGTCTAGACATTCCTCTTCTTGGTTTAAGTGACCACACTCTCTCCAAAGAGTATTATGTCCACAGGCATCCTCACCTTCTGATCATCCCCAATATATATGTATTGGGGAGGATCAGAAGCTCAGGACGCCTGTGATTATGTCACTGTAGGCCTATGTTATAACAATGACTCCATAGGTCACCATCATGTGGATAGAAAGTTAGCCTACCAGTCAGTGCCTCGGGCCACCAAAGTGAGTCAGTTGTAATGTGACAGCTGATGTAATCATCAGCTGACTAATCATTGACTGTTTAAGCACGAGGAATATCGGGTGCTCCGTGAACAGCTAAGAAAATTTCATTCTGATGGCATCAAAATCTGATGTCATATCCTAACCTAGGCAATGACCATCGCCTCTGCTGGCGCAGCCAGTAGAGGCTCTACTCTGCAACTCTGGATAGAGACGATGGTCATTGTCTAACCATGTTACATGTTAGCCATTGACATTGCGAAATGACCCACCGCCTTACTTAGGGCCTACTTTAAGACTACAGATAACGAGTATCTATGATCAGGCTGGAGTAGACTAAGTAATATGATAACTAAACACGCGAGCTAGACAGTTTTAAGTATTAAAATAGTCACCGATATCAACTGGGATAGCCCAGCTGGTTATGCGCCCTAGCTGAATGTTGTGTACGAGCTGCCGTAGACCAACAATCTATGGTTTAATATTGCTCATTGCAGTCAGAGGACGCTTAGGGTGCCGTGCACCACCTGGCGGAGAATTGAGTTTTCCGGCTACTCGTACCACAGGCGCTCGGATTTCCAGATCACTCATAACCATATATAAGAAATATGTAGTCAATGAGTTATATACTTATATTTATCTCATTGTATGTAGTAGTGAGTGATGTCATTTGCGATCGAGGAACAGATAAACCCAAGCGCCTGTGCTCGTTACGTAGGCTAGGTCCAAAGTTTCTCTATCAGTATGAAATCATTGATAAATATAACCACCGAGCTGCCGCAGACTCGGAATAAGCGCAGTCGTAGCGCTGGATACACCTTGCGACAGTGGCGGGTAAGTTTGTCTTGATCTAAGCGTCCCCAAGTAAGTAGGCTAATTAGGCATAGACTAAACTTTACTCTTAAGTATCAGTCCACGGATCCACCGACCACAGTACAGCCAACAAGCGGCAAGGTGGGGGGTCAACCATTCANGGCCCCAATATTAATATAGGGGGCCCCGCTCTCCGGCCTCCTTTCGGCGAGGCCTCCTATATTAATATAGGGGCCTCGCTTTTGAGGTCCGAAATTCAATTTTTTGCCTATGTCATTTTAATAAGAATAAGTCATTTTATATAATAAGCTGTTAATAGCTTTCAATCAAGGAAAAATATGAACAGTTAAAACTGGACAGTTATTATACCGTGAAAACATGGCTGCGAAGCCGTAAAATGTGTTCGAGCCTATAACTTTAGAAAAACGTAATATTTTGAGGAAATATTTTACTGCTGTTTATAGATCTCATAGGATTACCTATATGCCAAATTTGTTGAAAATCGGCTGACCCCGGCCTTGCCGCTCATGGCTGGTGCTCTCGTGAACTAGTACTTAAGTATCAGTCCACGGATCCACCGACCACAGTACAGCCAACAAGCGGCAAGATGGGGGGTCAACCATTCAGAACCGTGTTTAGTCTGATAAATCACATTAGGGATGAGAGAATAATGGGTGAAGTATGACACCACAAAGTTTGGTGGTTTAGGAGATACAAGGGAAGTGTTCTGGAGGCAAAATGAGGCAATTTCTGGGTGTGGAATGAGTCATTTTTGACCAAACTTTCTACTCCAGTTTCTGCTTCAAACAGAATCGTTTCTGAACAATTTTGATATCTCATGATAGGTTCATGATCAATGTCAGTAAAAACGGCACCGACACTGCAATATCGGTTACCATGGTAACACTGTAACTGTTTCCGTGGAGGTACGTTTCCGCCTTGTGAAAAACCAGCAGTAAGCTGTACCCTTATAGCGAAGCTGCCCCCACGAGAAAACTAAAAATAATAACATGAACATGTAGAAGACTCCATGCCCTTGAAATTAATACAATAAAAACTTTGTCAGCCGTTCAGGCAGGCTTGGTAATTGGTGTCTGAATTTCAGTATTGTCAGACCGCGTATGTGTATTTGTCATGTTAAACCAGTCACTAGTTGTGCGCCGTTTCTACGCATTAATATACCGTGNAAATTAATACAATAAAAACTTTGTCAGCCCTTCAGGCAGGCTTGGTAATAGGTGTCTGAATTTCACTATTTTCAGACTGCGTATGTGTATTTGTCATGTTAAACCAGACACTAGTTGTGTGCCGTTTCTACGCATTAATATGCCGTGGTATAATACAACTATTAAAACAATTGGTTTGCTTAAATGTTTAATTAATTTTAAGGACACTAGAATTTCCCAATAAAATATGAAATTATACTAAATTTGTTTATCCAATTCGTCTGAATACCAAACTAAAGCGTTACAATGCGTTAGTTGAATGATGGCTGACCTAAAGTGCGGGTTTGCGAATTTATCTGCCACTGCCAGTCGCATCAAATGTGGTATTTCTACAAATTGCGGAGAGAAACAACTTTGGAAACTCTAGGGAAATGCACAAGGTATAGAGCGAGACATTTGAGAGCACCTTATAAGAGTACGTGGAGCTGATGTGGAGGTGGAACGTGTCCTCCTGAGTAGTCTGTCTCAGTGTCTGCCNAGCACCTTATAAGAGTACGTGGAGCTGATGTGGAGGTGGAACGTGTCCTCCTGAGTAGTCTGTCTCAGTGTCTGCTTTGGAGGCACTGTGTGCAGCAGGAGCTACATAATCTACCGTATTAGGTTCACTTGCCCGAATCATCGTTACAACACTCGAGGCGTCGCCAAAGACACTTAGAACATCCACTGCACACTAGAGGAGAAATCTGATAGAGGTCTGAAAAACGACCAAAGACGTTAAGTCAAGGTTCAACGTCCTGTTCGTGTGAGCTCAGGTAGGAATCACTAAACTCCAGGGTCTGACCCTGAGGAATATTTTTAGAAGCACGTCATTCATGCTAAAATACTTTTATTGACACACCGTGATTGCCTATAACTTGGGCCTTATTGCTTAATCATATCTTATTCAAATGTGTTGACGTTTATGCTACTACATGTATTCATTGGCATAGAAAATAGGTAGTCATCATAACTTTTCATAACAACCACCAAATGTGTAACATGACTTCTGCCCATGAACTACTTTTAGAGACTAGGGAGTATGTTTTGTCTACTAATGATTTTCTGCGATTATGAAGTTAATTAAACACGTTAAAGCCGTCAAAAATATTGGTGTCTTCACTTTAGCTTGGTATTCATATTTTGTGAGCCAAAATGGCCACATTAAATTTAATATGTTTAATTTTCCATTAATACAATTTTAGGAATCAGGAAAGGCTTATGCTGAAGAAGTGGCTTCTGCTGAAGTTGGAGACTTGCCGATTATTAGTAAAGGTTGGGTATGGAAAAGTTCACAACCAGCAAGAAGCTACCCTTCTGGACGACTAATTGAGGGGGCTAGAGAGAGGCCGAAACGTCTACTCCCAGAAGATATGTCAAAGAGAATTTGTAGCTTGAGGAACGAGTTGGGGAAAAAGTTTTTGCCAAAGATNGTTGGGTATGGAAAAGTTCACAACCAGCAAGAAGGTACCCTTCTGGACAACTAAGTGAGGGGTCTAGAGAGAGGCCGAAAAGACTACTCTCAGAAGATATGTCAAAGAGAATTTGTAGCTTGAGGAACGAGTTGGGGAAAAAGTATTTGCCAAAGATTACTGGCTTATACCACAACAGGTCCAAACTAAGTTGTTGAGATAGGCCACTTTCAGCAAATGTGGGGAAACTGGGACAGAGGAAGTGGAGTATGCATGGAAAGAGGCAATCTGCGATTGTCAAGGATGTAGCATTGTAAAAATTCAAAGGGAGGATACAGTACAGTGGCTGGACCTATAAATACTCTGGCTGATCTGCTAAATCCAGGGGGGGCATTATTGTATCAGCACAGCTGTGTAGGGAAGTAGGCTTGTGTGTTGTCGCAACCTTTGTTTGCACCAGAACTGCTTGCGTGAACAGCACAAATCTAAGATTTACCTAGTCTGAGACTGAATTTTTTGTCCAGGCACGGAGTATGATTCTGGGCCACATGGTAATGGTACATTGTTCATTTTGTTTAGCCACTGGATTTTTTGGTCTTACAGGATTTCTCAGTGTCGCCATCACATTTAGATGATTTCTGACCACTGTACTATTCCTTTTCCTTGAAGATGCGTAATTGATCTGAATTTATGTTTCCGCATTTTATTTACCATTATAGATTTTTGTTTGTAAATGGGTATATATTACTGAAATTTGAGACCCTGTTGCAGTTAGGCTGGTTTTGTTAACTTATCTTTCTGCCTGGGTTGTAAACCCATATTCTGTCCAGGAGGTAATAAGTTTTGATTTAGACCATTTACCTCTATAAACTTTGCTCAGTTTGTTCCTTATCCAGATGGGAAGTGATTTCTGGAATTGTAGCGAATTGACAGTTTGCTATTCCTTGAGACCATGCTGTGTGTATAAAATCGCACACTATTAGTCTGGTCTCTAGCAATTGCATATTGCCAGATCTTTCAAAGTTCTGAAATTGCTCAAAAGTGACCTGGAAGTAATACCTATTTCGTGATGGTAAAATATCTAAATCAAAAGTTGTTTTATGTGATTTTAGGCGAGTTTATGTCCACTTCAAATGATTTTTTGTTGCAGTACTGAAAAGTATTGGCACATTAGCTCTGGTGGCTCCTTGTTTTTTTGGCGAATTGACCATTTTATGGTTCCCATGGGTAATTTTGTTACTGGTCTAGTATGTATGTACAACTGTAATCGTAGGGCAATTGTAATGCAAACCATGTTGCAAAAGTATTTTTTCATGACCATTTCATTGTAAAATGCTGCCTAATTGGAACCGACAAGCCAATTTTTCATTTTGTGGTGGTTAGTTTTGATAAGAACATTGATGTGGTAAATACAGCTACCTCAAGTTTGTGAAGAAGAGATTTCCAGTGTTGTCAGCGATATTGCGAAATCACTTTTTCGCAGTGAGACTACATCACCTTAAATGTAATTCCCTGACTTTATGAGCTTTGTGTGGTTGACTCTGTCCTGTAGCAATTAGAGTGTTGAAAAGATCTAGAAGGCAATTTTTTATTAGAGTCATAACATTTGCACTTTTGACTGTACAGTTATCTTTGCATTGTATTACGAAAACATATTTTGTAGTACACAAGTCTCTGGTTGGTATTTTATATTTTTTCACAAGGAATATTTTCAACTTAGATGAGTTGTCTGTGAGGTAGGCAATTTTCAAATAAGATAATGAATAAAATTGTCAAACATTGTTTTATTTTTTAGATGTGTGATCTTCCAATAAGTGATTACTTTTAAAAAACCTGTGCAGAATTTGATTTTTACTCTTCATTTGAAGGAGAATAAATCCATAAACCTGCATTGTCTAGAAATTTTACTCAAACTACATATTACAGGGTTGGGGATTGGAATCTTAATACAACAGAGTCTGAACCCGTACCATGAGCAATACAACACAATACACGGATATAAAAATTTGGTGTTTAGGTTCCACGGAAAGGATTCGTGTGCGCGGTAATAGTTACTAAGGTGCGTGGTCATTGTTTGTGGATACTTTGGGATTCCTCTTCTGTGGTCATCCACGGGAAACCTGGTCGCATAGAGAACAATAGATTAGCATCTTCATTGTTTCCGTTGTTATAATAAAGATATAATGACGAGCACTTATCGGCAACGGTGTGATGTACGCAAGGTTCTATATCCATGCGACCTGTGTTGTTACATCCAACAATGACACAACAAAGGAAAACAATGATAGGACCGATGGGCGAAAAACATGCGACGAGTTGCCATGGACAGTGGTGGAGTTTGTCTTGTCATTCGAATGTTTTTACAGAACTGCAAACCCGGTATTTCGTCAGGAAAATTTCTGCGGTCTTTTGTTTTAAGTCGTGGGAAAAATTGCGGTCATGCAACAAAACTTACCCTTCATTTGATATTACAATGCATTGCATGAACATTTGATCAACAGAAAATCTGACTTGAATATGTGTGAAGAAATACCCATGAGGAAATTGCAAAGTAAAACAACTGTAAATCAAAATAACCTACATTTGTCGAGTTCATGTCTAACCCTGTTCACTGTGGAGGACATAATCGGCTTTTTACAAAATGGAGCCATGTATGGTATTTAGGGGTACTATAGCCCTAAGTGATCAGTAGTAAAACGTTCAAAACATTCAGGAGGAACTAACTTGTTGCAAAATATCGAAAAACATAAAGGACAATCGGATTTTACGGTGCTCACGCATCGATCTCAGATATATGAAAATTTCTCATTTTAGTACATTTGAGGTGCCAAAATATATAACTAATAAACTGGCTGACAAAGTTTTTATTTTATGAAATGAAAGTAACATGTTTTGTCAACATTTTGGCTAAGTTTCATTCTCATAACAGTGGGGGCAGATTTGGTACAGCAGTGTACTGAACACAACCTCAAAATGGCATAACGGGGGGCAGTGTAGTAAAACTACTAAATGAGGGTGGTAAATCGGAATCGTGTTTCAAGACATCTGTGTAACAATCTACAGGCACCACTAAACAATGCCAAGTGAACAATAAATCAATAGCTTTCATTCAAGGAAAAATCTGAACAGTTAAAACTGGACAGTTTTTATACCGTGAAAACATGGCTGCGAAGCCGTAAAATGTGTTTGAGCCTATAACTTTAGAAAAACGCAATATTTTCAAGAAATATTTTACCGCTGTTTATAGATCCCATAGGACTACCTATGTGCCAAATTTGGTGAAAATCGGTTGACCCCCACCTTGCCGCTCATGGCTGGTGCTCTCGTGGACTAGTACTTGAGTATTATTACTTGTTTTACATCTGTATGGAACAGCTGGGGCCCGTTCCCACAAAACTGACTTAGCTAAGACAAATCTTAAATTTTAGGAAATTTGAAATTAAAAATTAGATTTGTCTCAAAGCTAGGGACGTGACAAAAAATTTTTTTTTCAAAACTTACCATTAATTTTGATGTCATTAGAAAGCTTTCCAAAAATATCTTTTTTACATTTATACCTAAAATACTTCCAGAGATATTACATTGTAATGATCGCTTTTGAAGCTACTAATTGTCCTATTGTTTTAGCCCAAAACATGACGCATTATATTAGTATTTTTACAACATATAATCATAACTTCGCAGTTCTCAACCAATTTAAATGAAACTTTTTTTGTTTGAAAGATAATAATGTTTAGAATCTGGTTTGATAAACATCAAGACAATTCTTGACTGGAATGATTAACTGATTGTAATTAAGTTAATTAGTCAAGAGAAAATTCTCACAATTCTTTCTCTAGATGTAACACTAATAGGATTCTAAAGCTACGGGAGCTTAATTAAGAGTAACAATACATAAAAATACAACCTTTTTGTTAATTATACGTAGAAAATAAGTATTAATTAGTAATCAACTAATTACCAAAACGGACTTGAATAACCATAGTGTCATCTTTATTGTAAGAACATGAACACTTTCTATAACAAGAGCAATGCGGAACTGAAAAGCAAGTCAATGCTCTCCTCAATGTGAGCACACTACCCTTCATAACGTGACGATTCTAAACATAGTTTGGAGCAGAGCGATGTGGGCAATGTATGAGACGTTGTGTGATACCCAACAAAGCACAGACACTTCAAACACTGATGAACGCAGTAGAAGATGTGGATGAGTGTCCAATTTTGTAGAATGTGTGTTTTGATTTCAAAACACTATTGATGTCAAAAGTGATGCAAAATTGACTTACAACTTTAAGAAATAGAAAAAATATATACATAAATGTCAAACCCATCCGAAAATATGAAGGCGCCATCATCTCTTTCGTAGAGCTTATATGCTGAATTTCATGATGATTCATCAAGGAACTCACATGACACCGAGGCAATCGTAAAAAATAAAAAAAAATTGCCACTACGGGTCACCACAGTAGTCGAACCTGCCCAGAAATAAGCGTCAGCAGTAGCCTTCTTATCATTATGATAATTTGAGAAATTTGGCAAACAGGAAAGCTGATGTCACCAACGTACTCGTGTTTTTAAATTGCCAGCAGGTGGTGCAAAATATGCCATTATTTGATAATGAAATAAATAATAACGGTAACGATGGAATATTACCATACTCATTTACACAAAAAGTCTTGCAAAACAAGACTCGCCAAATTGTTATGGTAACTGGCACACCGGAAGACCCGGGATTGTTTGTAAACTAGTACTTCATCAGCATATTCACAACATAACAAAACATAGCATCCTCAACATAAGTACCCTACCAGCCCAATACGTGTTGTGACACTTTTTCTCAGCAGAAAATCTTTATTAACAAAATCTGCAGCTAATTCATATTTATGTATATCATAGTCCAAAGCAGAGTCTTCATCTTCTTCTTCTTGCCAATAACTTATTAAGTATTTTTGCTCTTCCAGGTACTGACGAGCTAAGCCAGGTTTATCAGAAACTAGCGACAGCTTTCTTTTCTTTTTTGGTGGCATCCTGAAAATAAAAAAAAAATGTTGAAATTTGTGATTCTGAATGTTTATACCAAAGAACGTCCTTTTTGCAAATACAAAAAGGTAATTGTACTTCACTGGCTGTGTATTAAAATGAACTAAAAATTGGCTAACAATAATGCACTTCATTTCAGCACTGAAAACACGTTGATGAAATGTTGTTTTACAAAAATGACATCTACTATCAGTTATCAAAGAAGTTTGTTTCCATCTAAGTTTCTTGAGGTGAGATTGTAAAGAAACCACTTTTACCATAAAAATATGTTGAAAACAAAGAACAAAATTTCATATTGAAATTTATCAAGCAAGTTTGAAATAACAAGAACAATGAAAATGCATTGATGAAATCATTTCTTCTGTCAATATGAATATAAAGCATTTCATAGCTCATCCAGAAATGTGCACTGTTTACATTCGTCAGTCAGCTGTTCTTAGTTTGGCAGCCGCTGTTCATTTATTTAACAAATAAACCAATCACATTGTCAGAACCATGTCACGTGACCTGGGTTCCTGCGACAAAAATCAACAAGAATCATTGTATTTAGACCACAAATAACAATTAATATCTCCAAATGTAAATCTAACTTGTACTTGGCAACTTTCAAAACGCAAAAAAGCAGAAAAGGAACAGGTCACGAGAAAAAAGATTCGTTTCAAGACCAAGCAAATTTCCGTTCATCCAACATGGCTGTAACACTACAAATCCGAGTACCATAGTTGGGGATTGAAAAAGCTATGAGGGCATTGATAGATCTTTATAAAAATCGGCATGTAGATTCATAAAGGGTTAAATTTATGCGATGTAATATATTCATACAACAATGTAACTTACCTGAAGAAATGCGATGACTTGACGATGAACAACAACTTTCCTACTCGAACAGCATGGGAATGAAAATGTGAAAACAACTTATTTTATGACGTATACATTCAGGAATCTGTGTTCTACGTCATCAAAACCTTCAGTACTTTGTTCCTACAGTTTTTACGGAGAGCAAGTGGATTTTCGAGGGGTAGGTTCAAACAATGGTTAAAAAGCGGTGACCGCCATTATCGGAGAACCAATCAGCGATTAGATAAGATTATGTCACGTCCCTATCTCAAAGCCAATTCAAGAAAGAGATCTTAAGTTTGACTTAAGTGTTTGACATAAATTTTGTCTTAATTTTGACTAACTCACCGAATATGGAAGTTTCAAAGTTTGGAAGTTAACACAAATCTTAAACTTAAGTCAAAAATGAACTTAAGTCAGTTTCTTGGATCAGGCCCTGTTAACAGCAAAACAGTAGGCGTAGCACAAGTGCTAGTGACCGATATAAAATGATATGTATAAAAGTGGTACTGAGAAGGGCTATGTACAGAATACAATCATGACTTATCAAGCATCAAAACACAGTAGTTGACAGTGCAGTTGGCATTCACAAGCTTGGCGTAGCCTATGGCAACTTAACTTATTCATAAAAGCTCTAGACCGGCAATCTAGAGACCTGTGGTTTGATTCCCATTTGGGGTTCCTGATTTGTCTGTGTTTATTTGATATATTTCACTTCTGGCCAACCTCAGCGTCTATATATTTACTATATATAAAAGTATTGGCAACATCTTATTTATGATCGACGTGTGTTCCGAATAATAGATAAATGAGACGTGCGTCGCAAGCTCCTTACCAGAGATGAAAAGGAGACGGAGGTAGAGGATATAAGGTCATTTATTATGACTAGTACAATTACAATAAAATGAATACAGGTAAATAACGTATAATAGGTAATCTCTGGTAAGATGGGCAATAAAAAGCGCCACAAGAGATGTTGTAAGACAGCTCATGCCCATCTGCAGGGACGCACGAACGGAGAGAAATGAAAAGAAAAGTGTGCAGGACTACTTACAAACGCTATCAGCCGGATACCCAACCCTAACTCCGGGTGCCAAACCAGAGGGGGAGGTACGATTGCCTGGACTGGAACAGGTGCCGGTGTTGTCTCACCCTGCGTCGTGGCAGGAAAAAAGTAGATAAATGACGGAAAAACAAGGGAGAAATAAGGAACTTAAATTCAACAAACTAACAGGTAAGCTAGAGCGCAAAGCGGGATACGCAAACTAAAAGGAAACGAGAGAGAAACGAAAAAATCAAAGATAAGGACAATATAAAAAATGGCTAACAGAGAATAACAAAATAGCTAACATAAGAGAAATAAAGCTAACAATAGTCGGATTATAAAGGTAGAGTAATAAGTTAAGAATAAATGAATACAAAATATAGCCCGAGGCCTAACAAAATGTCTAACAGGGAGTATATAAGGACTGGTAAGGTGACTGAAGAAAAAATAAAATACAAAATACAAAATAAACTACAAGTGAGACTAACGATATACGTAACGAAGGGGACGGAGTGGATGGGGAAGGTGCAGGCAATACGGACACCAGCGAGGGAGGTGCAGGCAATACTGACACCAATGGGAGGTAACGGGTGGCCTGGGGAAGGCAGGGGAAGGGAGAGACAAGAGGAAGGGGGAAATTAGGGACGAGGTGGGGGGGAAACTGACATGCGGATGTATCCCTTGACAGCGTCGGACATCCAGCGGCCCATGCGTTGGATGACGGGCTCCGGGAGGCTGAGAGCGGCGGCAGAGGTGGCGGCGCCGATGCGGAAACTGTGATACTTGTAGAGGGAGGGGTCAAGGGAGGCAGAGGTTATGACGGCATTGAGCTGGTGGGTGAAGAAGGAACGTGTGACGGGGGAGGAGTCGGCGAGACGGAAAAGGGGCCAGACAAATGGGGGGATAAGGCCAGATAGGTCCGGAGGTGGGCAACAGGACAATAAGGAGAGGGAGAGGAAGGAATGTAAAGGATAATGGGAGTGGAATGGTGGTGTTTGAAATTGGAGATGGTGACGGTCATGTAGGGGGGGGGGTTGAGAGGGTGGGGAGAAAAATTGGATGGAAGAGCGTTGGAGGGTGAGCGAGTGATCGGAGGAAAGGGAAGGGAGGGTAAATTCGCCGATGCGGAGGAAGGCGTGGAACGCAAGGAGGAAATGGCCTTAAAGAGGGCGATGTTGAAGGGATTGTGAATGCAGTTAGGGATAGAGTCGATGAGGAAGGTGAGGATGTCATAGGTGATGGGGAGGCGGGTGTCGGAGGAGGGACGTGATTTGGAAACTCCGCGAAGGAGTCGACGAATGTAGAAGGAGGAGGTAGGGTCAGGGAGGGAGTAGAGCTTATGGACGAAACTGAGAGCCGAAATATAGGAATGTATGGTGGCGGAGGAGAAACCAAAGGAGTAGAGGTGGGCGATGTAGGAGGACACAGTGGCCAAGGACACGGGAAAGGGGGGTCGGAGGGGGGAGTGGGTGGAGTGGAAGGAGGTGAAATGGTGGACAATGCGGGAGTAAGCGCAAATGGTAGCGGGTGCAAGGGATGAGGAGAGGAGGTGGTCTAGAATGTGAGGAGGGATGGGGGTAGGGGTCCGGTTAAGCCACGGAGCCATGGAGAAGGCGTCAACTTGTTCCATAAAGATACCCCCTGGTGGTGAATAGAATTACGTAAGTCCATAGGATGTAGTGGTGAAACTTACAAAACATAGTCACAGAGTGTTTTTCCTCATACTTCATAGGGCAGACGTCTGACACTGGAGTGGGCAAGGGCCTATCTGATTCATATGCTTGAAAACAGCCATCCCTAGACATTGTAGCCTTTGAACAAAAACAGGGTGGAGTTTGATTTAGAAAGAAAGATTGAATATGATGACTGTGGTCATTGAAAATAAATTTTAAGGCCCGATATTGAGTCTTTTCCATTTTTTGGACTTTCTGGACATCACATAAGTGCCAAAGAAGACAATAATTAAAATATGACCGAATAAATGCATAATAAATCTTCACCCTCGGGCCCCGTCCCCTCAGCATTGCGGTGCCTCTGGCTCTATGATAGTATGGTACTGTATGTTAGTAAGTGAAGTCTTGCTGTTTAATTGTATTTAATCGTCTTTGCTGGCCCAGTTAGGTAGTGCGAATGTTTGATGGGCAAATTCCTGGCTAATACTCTGCCCTAGCACCCCTAACTTAAAATCTTGGATCTGCCCTTGCAGTTTAGACTCTGTGTAGGTGTCTATCGATTGCGTCGGTGGGGTGATCGATGCTGCTGTTGCATTAAATAATGACCACGTGAAAAAATGAACCATGGGTCATTTTTTCACTTTTAAAAATGACCCCGGGTATTTCTTTCACCCGGTCTAAATTTAATGTGAAGAATTTTCAACCATTAAAAAATGACTCCATATCCGTGAAAACTTGTCCTGTCATTATTCTTGTACACAGTTCCCCCGCAATGAGGTTATTGGGATAAGAAGACATGATACCCGCAATGGGGGATTTTTAGCAATGTTCAATACGTGGATGTTTATATATTGTGTATGGGGTGACCTCCCGGGGGTGGGGGTTGGCTATGGAAGAAAAAAACCACCGAGGTGGGGTGATCTAGGTTAAGTGGCGATTCTTAAGCTGGGGACTACCAGGGGAAAGGTGGCAACTGTTAACCTGGGGGAGGACGGATTACACAGCGACCAGCCAAAGTGGCAGCAAGGAGGTGTCAATAGGGGAGGGGGACGTAAGGAGTCTTTGTCAACCGTGACAGGAGGCGCCAAGGAGATGTCGACATGGAAGAGGACGCAAAGAGTCTTTGTCGACTGCAGAGGGGATACCAAGGAGTTGTCAATGGGGGGGGGCAAGGAGATTTTGTCGACCAGGGGAGGTGTCAACAGGAGGAGTCAAGGAACCTTTGTCGACTGTGGGGGTACACCAAGGTGTGGACCAGGGTGGCAAGGACCCTTTGTCGATCAGGGGATTGCACCAAGGAGGTGTCAACAGGGGGAGCCTAGGAGCCGTTGTCGACTGGGGGATGTGTGCTAAGGTGTCAACCAGGGGGCCCTTTGTTGACCAGATTATGGGCCGCCAAGGAGGTGTCAAACAGGGATGTGTGTCAAGGAGCCTTAAAGTCAACTGAGGGATGTTCCAAGGATTGGAATAATTTCCTCAACAATGCCAGAGCCATCAGTGCACTACACGGATTTAACATTATCTCTGTAATGACTGATTGGATTGGTATGCAACTATCAGATAGCTTTATGAACTCTTCTCCACAATGCTGTTGGGAATTGCTTTTAAAATGTTGCACTTTTGCATAAGGGTTATCAAGAATAGTACTCTTTTTTGAAAAAAAATAAAAGATTTGTTTAAAATGAAAGAGACATAATTTAGAAAATTGCTTCAACTTTTTTGCGATTTCATCTTGAATATTTATATCCGATGAACTTTGTGTTTTTTTTACTGTTGTTCTGCTGTAAAAATGCCTTCCTTTTTGCTAATTTTTTGAAAAGGCATGGTCACACCAATTAACGACATTCATATAAAGCTTTTCCATTTTCCTTTATCCAGTTATAGTATATGTTTGTATCCAGTTATAGTGTATGGTTTTATCCAGTTATAGTGTATGGTTTTATCCAGTTCTAGTGTATGGTTTTATCCAATTATAGTGTATGATTTTATCCAGTTATAGTGTATGTTTTCATCGAACTACACATACTTGTGAATGAAGTCCTAAATAACAACAATACACAAGTTTTAAGTATTTTTTGAAAACTCCTTACAAAGTCTAGATGGGCAAGCCTGTCAAACTGGAGAACCACAAGATCCATTCTTTCACTGCAGAGAGAGTGGTAAGAATTCACCATTTTGGGTCAGTCTCTAAAATTTGGGACACTGGAATTAAAACCGAAATTGAATTTTCTTGATTCTAAAGATTGGGATATGGGGTAATTTTTGCATTCATCTTATTTGTCAAATGTTGGACACTACATTTGCTGTCAACAAAGTCTGGCCTAAAGTCGTCAAAAATAGCTGTCAATGAAAAAATTGCCTTTCTCATAAGTCTTGAATTTGGAATGGTCAATAATAATGAGTTTTTAGTTGAATCCTGATTTAATCGACCTATTGCATGCTCCCTATTGCCCCGTTACAAAAAATCATGTGACACCCGACAAACAAACAATAAGTTTTACCCGATAACGTATTGTTTGTCAGGTAAAATGACAGCTTGGAAACGAAGGTGTGTCAAAAATGCTGCGTTCTGATTGGTCATTTAAGTTGTCACTCAAATGCCTGGTCAATTACTTAAGAGGCCTGAGGGGCATTAGCAGAGATGTGCAGAACTGGGATGCTTGAAATCAACAAAACATGCTTTATCTTTTTAAATCAGCAGAAATAGATGTCCTATAGTATTCACAGTCTTATCAATCCTGACAATGTTGGCATTCAGGCTTGGCTATTCATAATCCTTACAGGGTAATAAAACATTTGTTTTCTAAGCCAGGATCATAAATCCTTAATTTGTTTAGCTGTATTTAGTTATACAGTCCAACTAGGACAGTTGAATGACTAAGAGCAGGTTTCTCAAAGAACTGTTTTCTCTATCTTTGCATACAAATTTCAAAAGGCTTATTTGTGTGAACCACACTCATACTGGCTATTTATCCCCTCCCAGTCCAAAATGGTTACTTTTGAATAACAAAATGGTCCGGTGTCAAATCTTTATACTCAAAATTGAGACATTATTTAAAACGAATGTGATACTTGTTTCTATACATGTGCACTTGATTATATTTTATTTTGCGCAAATGAAGGTCTAGTCAAAGGTTTGCACTTGATGACCCTAAGTTCGAGCGACAGACTAGTAACACCTCAAGATATTGAGTTCAGACTTATAGACTTTAATGTTGGCATCATCAAGTGCAAACTAAGATTAGACACTCATTCATGTAATCTATAGTAGACACGAGCACACAAGAGTAGATACTCATTCATGTAATCTATAGTAGACTCGAGCACACAAGAGTAGATACTCATTCATGTAATCTATAGTAGACTCGAGCACACAAGAATAGATACTCATTCATGTAATCTATAGTAGACACGAGCACACAAGAGTATACACTCATTCATGTAATCTATAGTAGACTCGAGCACACAAGAGTAGATACTCATTCATGTAATCTATAGTAGACTCGAGCACACAAGAGTATACACTCATTCATGTAATCTATAGTAGACACGAGCACACAAGAATAGACACTTAACTTGAGTTTGTACTAAAGTAGATCAGAAAAAATAATTTTGAGTTGGATTTTGAGTACAAATATTAGCCGCTGGGCCCAGAAATAAAAATGCCTTATAAAAAATATGTAAAGCATCAGTACACCTAAGGAATTATTTGCACACAGTCAAGGTTTATTCACTTCAATTAGCATGAAACATACTGAACTGAACAATCAAACTTGGGGTGTAACATATCTGAATGTATCTGACCCAAAATGTTAAGCTAATCTGTGTTGTATTTGTTTCCAAGCAGTGTTACCATCAAGAAATACAGTGTTTGTGATATCCTGTTGTTACCATGAGCAACGAAGAAAAGAAGGCACTGTTGGTGAACAAGGAGGAAGAAGGTTATGGGGCAGCAGGAAGTAGCAGGTCTAGCCAAGATGATATGTAAGTGTTTGCAAGTGAATGGTCTTTTACTTTTCCAGCCTGTTGTTTTTTGGGGATTACAGTTTTGCTGATGTTTTTTTTCTGGCTTTGTGTCATGTATTTGGTCGTTATGTTGGACTTTTGTACCTGAACCGTGACAACATGGACAAGTGTTTTTGTACCTAAACTATGACATCACGGGCAAGTGTTTTTGCACCTACACCATGACAGCACAGACAAGTGTTTTTGTACCTAAACCATGACAGCATAGACAAGTGTTTTTGTACCTAAACCATGACAGCATAGGCAAGTGTTTTTGTACCTAAATCATGACAACGTGGACAAGTGTTTTTGTACCTACACCATGACAACATGGACAAGTGTTTTTGAATATCTGGCATTTTCTCACCCTTCTCAGTGTGACACTGGTTTCACTTGATTGATCTTGCCTGACCTTGCCTGACCTTGCCTGTTCTGTTTCAGAAAAAAAGAAGAGAAGAAGGAAAAAGAAGGGACATTTGCTGATTTGGTAAAACCACATTTCTTATCTTTGATGACTTTCTGAGTGAATAGGTGTTCAGTCTATTCATGAAAATGCAGCAATTTCCAAAGTCTAGTACACATTATTGAAATCTAAGGAATTGCTTAATTGTATTTTGCATGTGGGGTTTCATTGTAGTACTTAAAATAATGAAATTACCAGCTGTTGAATATTTCAAATTTTATCTAATTTTCACTGCTTTAAATATGTGATGTATAATATATGCTAGATGGTGTGAAATAATGAGATTTTCATTATTTTATCTTGACAGTTCCGTTATGCATCATGTTTTGATAACTTGCTCTATGTGGTGGGAGCATTGTTTGCCTGCGTACAAGGGGCTGGATGGCCTGTCATCAGTATTGTGTTTGGCAGTATGACAAACTCATTCAGTAAGTGCTTGTGTACTCGTCAGTCAGTTTTTTACATGGAGATGCTCATTGGTGTACATATGTACAATAATTAAATGTGATATATACCGTATATACAATAATTAAATATGATATATACCGTATATACAATAATTAGAAGTGATATATATACCATAAATACAATGATTAAAAATGACATGTACCATATATATACAATGATTAAAGATGATACGTACTGTATATACAATAATTAAAGATGATTGTCAGACGATTGACTGTGGGTTTGTTTAAAAGGTAGCTATGCTTTGAGATTGTGCGTAGATGGAGAGTGAATAATCAAATCCAGTAATTAATTTATTATATGATAACCCCTAATTAGACAAATGAAACCTATTGTTAATTAAGTAATCAACTTCAAAGAGTAACTGCGCTAGCGCCCTCTTTAAAGATTACTTTAATCAAACAACCAAAACAATCAAATGTCTTATCTGCTATCCAAGCTAGGACTCTCCACTTGTTGGATGTCTGTCCTGTTGGTGAATCTTCGAACTACACACACTGTATAGCGACTGTACTTGCTGGTCACCGTCTTTGGTGATGCAACACTTGCAGGCAATTTCTTCTACCCGCGATTCTTCTTGCTGGTCACAGTCTCTGGCTGATGATGCAACACTTCAGGTAGTATCTTACTACCCACGATGCAAGTGACAAGCTCTTAGTTAACTTCCTGTTCGTTAACCCTTGCCCTTGCCAAGATCCTTTCTAGAATCTTCCACGAGATGGCTCTGTCGTACAATTGCTTCTGTACACTGTAGCAAGTCCTTGTGCTTCAACTACTATAGCGCATCTAATTATCTTGTTGATTTCAGCCCATAATATAACATTCTACTTATTTAGTAATTGGCTAATAAAAATCACATGATCATATCCACTCATATTATTGGCTGTTACAATTTGTTCTCAGAATTTTCTAGAGTCTCTAGAGTACTTTGACCCCAGAACCCAAAGTTGTAAACACCATCTAAAAATAGATTTTGACATTAAAATACATGTCAACAAGTCTGACCCCATGATTTAAAAGTACATATGCACAAATTTTAGGCAACTTAAAATGGATCTATTCTTACTAATTACTTAATCAATATTTATTCTGACAATGATGCTACGTGTTTCGTCAAATGAACTGACTTGATTTACACCAGACTGAAATTTGAACTTACATTCCACATAACTATTACTGAAAATTAATTAAAACTCTCTTCAGCAAAAGACTATACCCAATACTGGTACTTACTCTGAAAATGTGTACAAATCATGTGCAGGCTGTGATGTGCTTGTAATTGTATGTCTAATTGTATGTCTAATTGTATGTCTAATTGTATGTCTAATTGTATGTCTAATTGTATGTCTAATTGTATGTCTAATTGTATGTCTAATTGTATGTCTAATTGTATGTCTAATTGTATGTCTAATTGTATGTCTAATTGTATGTCTAAATGTATGTCTAATTGTATGTCTAATTGTATGTCTAATTGTATGTCTAATTGTATGTCTAAGCCTTTATTTGATAATTGTAAAGTGGGAGCGCCAGATGAAGTTCTTAAAGTCTTAGTTTCACACATCACTTTCAAATACTATTTAATTGTTTTACTGGCTACAGGGTTCAACATCAAGTGAGAAAGATTGTATTGTTTATTTTGTGTGTTTTTATTTTTGATCAATTAAGTTTAGAAATTTTTATTTTTAATTTAAAATTTGATAGTTTTGTACATAGTTATTCTAAGCGCTGTGTTTTTCTTACATTCTAAGAAAAGATACATCAACAGGAACACATACAATATTCATATTTAATATTTGGATAAATAATCACATTTAGTAATTTCTGAAAGTGAACCATGACAACTGAGTATCGAGGCTAAAAGTGAACTTTTGCATCTCTAGCAGAGAGATTTTCCTTTTTAGCCAGTTAAACTGGGTGAAATGCAGCTTTAAAATGTTATTGTAAATTATAATGGAACTAAGGAACTCAAAAAAGTTAGTGTACTTACTGTCCACTGCTACTAAGTTTCAAGAAATTCGCTGCTCTATCACCAAATCCTTTTATGTATGTTAACGAAATTTTGCAGATATGTTCCTTTCATGGATGGCACGACATGAGTGAGATTTCAGATGGATCGGTTTATTGGTGTGCCCCTTAGTGGCTATGTTAGTGTTTATGTGCCTACGGTTTATATGTGGGTGCATACTATTGTTGTCCGCAGCTTTATCTCTTAATTCCTATGCAGCTGATGACAGATGATGACAAGTTGCAGAACGATCCGAGTACCGCTGTGCTCCTTAGTGCCATTTGTCTTTTATCTTCGGACTTCGTTGATGGATTTTTGTGAAATTCAGCAAATAGGTTTTTAATAAAAATGTGATGATGCCATTCCATTTTCGGACGGTTTCAATGAATTTTACATCACCTTGAGGCAGTTTTTGGTATATTTGCATCCGGCGTTTTTTGGCATTCGTCTCTGTATCTGCCATACTGCTCAAAGGATTATTATGAAAATGAAAAGGCCACGACTGACGTTGACTTTCGTACAAGTCGGACTACTGTGTCCCCCCCAGTGACGATTTCGTTTTTTTTTGTGTCTGCGCCTGAATTTTGTTAACCCTTGAAGGAGCTTTGTGAAATTTGAAATATGCATTCGCATGTAGCCGATGACAAACGGTTTTGAGTGTTGAACTAATCCAAATACTTCTGTGCCCCCAGTGGCAAAATTTTTTTATGTTTGCCTCTCTATCGTCGGAGTTCATTGATGTATTTTCATGAAATTTGACAAAAACACCTCATTTTTGGACAGATTTGATGTTTTCTGCACTACCTGGTGGCCATTTTTGTTATTTTTGCGTTGGTTTTCTGGTGTCCACCTCCCTATCTGCCATACTGCTTAAAGGATCAGCATGAAAATTCACAGATGTGTTTCTGATGAGAAGGCCATGACTGACATCTTTGAAACAGGTCCAATTACTGTGTTGTCGCCTTGTGGTGATTTTATTTTTTTGCGTCTGCAGCTAAATCTCCTTAACAATTTGAAGGAGTTTTGTGAAATTTGAAAGATGTATTTATATGGAGCTGACAACAAACGGTTACAAATGACGAATTGATCCAAATACCACTGTGCCCCCTAGTGGCCATTTTTATGATTTTAATAAACAACTCTAGAAGAACTCCATTTGTGGTGCAGTGTGGGTGCATTTCAACGCTGTGCATTGCTCTTGTTGAAAAATGACATCTGTTTAAACAATGTGAAGAAACATTCCAAAATCATGTTTTCCTGAAAATAGCCGAATTCCTTAATCACTTTTTCCACAATTTTTTTATGCTGCAGCTGGTTTGGCAAACGTCACAAATATTACTGAGGTGGAGAAGATTTTCACTGATGACATGAACAAGTTTACGATTTATTACCTTTACATTGCTGGAGCTGTCTTTGTGGCATGCTATTTACAGGTAAGATCTGTCAATGAACATCTTTCATATGTTTGTTAGTATCTGTGTAAAATACACTTCTGAAATCATGAATCAATGCCATTGTCATTCCAAATTGCTGCCATTGGTTTGTACGCAAACATTTTCAGTTCAATGAGTTAACCGGTAAAACATTCCTTTTTGGATTTAGGCACCTTTTTTAGACACCTTCTCTAGGCACCTTCTCTAGGCTCCTTCTCTATGCACCTCATCTAGGCACCTCTAGGCTCCTTCTCTAGGCTCCTTCTCTAGGCTCCCTCTCTAGGCACCCTCTCTAGGCACCCTCTCTAAGCACCCTTTCAAGGCACCCCCTCTAGACATCTCTAGGCACCTCCTCTAGGCTCCTCTAGGCCTTCTCTCTAAGCTCCCGCTCTAGGCACCCTCTCTAGGCACCCTCTCTAGGCACCCTCTCTAGGCACCTCCTCTAGGCACCTCTAGGCACCTCCTGTAGGCTCCTTCTCTAGGCACC
>NMRA01000094.1:838929-870842 GCA_002633005.1 Phoronis australis | reverse complement strand
CTCCTCTAGGCACCTCCTCTAGGCACCTCCTCTAGGCAGCCCCTCTAGGCACCTCCGCTAGGCACATCCTCTAGGCACCACCTCTAGGCTCCTCTAGGCTCCCCTTCTAGGCACCTCCTCTAGGCATCTCCTCTAGGCACCTCCTCTAGGCACCTACTCTAGGCACCTCCTCTAGGCACCATCTCTAGGCACCTCCTGTAGGCACCTCCTCTAGGCACCTTTTCTTAAGGCACCTTTTTCAGTTAGTTGGAACACTGAAGCTGGCAAGTTTTTCTTAGCCATTTTATACTATTTTTAATGAAGAAAACACTGCCTGTAATATGCGACATAGTTGAATACACAGGCTATTGGAGCAACATGGCTCACGCAGTTATGAGCATTGCTTAGCACTCATAGACGTATCTTTGCTCCCACAAAACACTGCTTACAGTCCTTAAAAGCACGGCTATTGAACCACAAGCATGGCTCATGAATTGAAAATTGACTTTTGGTACGTGCAGCTGTAAACATGGCTCAAGGATTCATCTCTCGACTTGTGCTATGTATGGACTGCTAATTTTTTAACACGCCATTGATTTTGTGCCATTTATTTGTAAGTACGAGTTGTGTTTGTGAACCAGTGAACTGAGTTTACAGATCTGTAATCTGTGTTCATGTGTGTATCCATGAGTGTGTGAGCTGTTTCTGTCACTTCAGCCTCTTAGTGCATTCTGTTACCATAAACAGTGTCAGTGATGTCACCAGAAAGGAATTCATACTGTATGTCTTCATTCACTGGTTCAGTGGATGCCTTTGAGATTTTCTGGGAAATGCAAGTTCACATTTGATGATGATTTCTCATATTGTGGATTTCTTGAAAAAAAAATGCAACGAAGAAAGTTGTCAAACTTACCAATAGCTTGTGATAGCACCCTGCCAACTTACGGTGAAAAGGTCATTCTTGGCAAAGGTCATTCTTGGAAAATTAACTACTTAACATGCCTAGTAAGCTCTTTGCTGACAACAATGTTGGAATTCATAACTCTCATCTTTACTGATTTTTGGGGTGTAAAACAAGTGGCATATGGCACCTGTTCATTTGAGTGGTATTTGAATTTGACTTGACAGTTTTTTTCTCCTTCTTATTAACTAAAGCCTCATGGTTCATAATTTTTAATGTCAAATTCAAAGTAAAAAAGGATAGTGCGATGGAGTATCCAATTAGCAGAAATAATCGTTTAACTCTAATTGGCCTCAGGGAATATCTGAAAAAATTTAATGACCTCAAATAAACCAAGTTAGCAAACTGTGCTAGAACATTTGCTTTTAAGACTCATTGCTCACAAATTCAACTTTCAGGCTTTAACAAACTCATAAGGGGTAAATGAGCTTTAAGGGTAGGTGAAAACTGCTGGGTAGTCTTGGAAACGTAAAGATGACGATATACTCCAGATAATGTGTTACAGATCATGTGTATGACAACAGCTTGTGAGCGGCAGACACACAAACTTAGAAAGAAGTTCTTTGAAAGTATTCTAAGACAAGACATCGCGTGGTTTGACGAAAACTCTAGTGGGGAATTGACCACTCGTTTGGCAAGGTAATGTCAAAACTACATGTTGCGTTAATTTGACATTTTTACTGATGTCAGAGTCATGTTTGTTCATAATCATTTACTAGTATTTAAATTAATATTTTGGGTGAAACATTAAAGTAGATGTTGAGTAGTTGCCAAACTATTGCGTGTGGAAGCTTCAATTTTCCAGCAGTTGAATAGTGTTTCTAACACATAGTAAGCTGTACTCCAGATGGAATCTTTAGTAACTTATTCTGTTGGCGCCTCCACATTGGAACGTAAAGTCTCACCAGTTTAGGATGCAATATGGCTCAAAAGTGAAATTATATTTTCTAATTTTTTTTATCATAAAATACAAGTAGTACTTGAAAATGCTTTATCACCATAGCTGCCAACTTTGTTTTGAGAAATTATGATGTTAGAAGCCTTTGAAAAAGATGAATGCATTAATATTTTCATCCTAAATGGTGAAAATTTATCAGAATTAGCCATTGCCAACGACCTAACACAGAATCGGTGTAAATAGTCAGGTGGTTTAGGGGTCTATGCAGGACTGTTGGTGCTTGACTTTCATAGACAATCCTGCCAAATGTACCATGACTTGAAATATTGAAAAGTTGTAGCTTATCTGAGAGCATTTCTAGTAAACAACACAACCACTTGTTAGTTTTGGAAGGTATTACCCGATTTGCTACAAACGTAAAGAATGGTCTTTAAATGAAAATCCATTCTTAGTATTTTTTAGTGAGAAGCATGACATGGCTTCCATTCAAGTAAGTTAATCATGGTTTGGTGTTGTTCTACAGATGAGGGAGTCATGATGTGTTCTGTTCTATATGTAACCAAATTAAATACGAAATTAACACCACATTATTTGTGATTGATCGTGTTCATTTATTTTACAAGTACTCCAGTTCAATGTATAATTATTTTATTTGTCCGTATGTGCACGTCCCCTCCATTAGATTGGTGATGTGCAGACATAGGAAGACCCAGGCTTTGAAAGGCGGCAATCCGTGTAAATGTTGGCTTATCTTCATTGTACCGGTTACAACTATAAAGCCGATGGTGTTATAATTTTTAGTGTAAATATTGGGCCATTGTCTTGATTATTTTGCTTCCAGTGACCTTGAGAGAGTGCGGGAAGGGATTGGAGATAAATTAAGTCTTTGTGTCCAGAGTATGGCCACATTTCTGTCAGGCTTTGGTATTGGCTTTTGGAAGTCATGGCAGATGACTTTGGTAATGATGTCCCTAACACCGCTTTTGGCGATAGCAGGAGCGTTTGTAGCTAAGGTTAGTTTGGGAATGCCATCTAGTGGCTTTGTTCTTCTGCTGTACCATATTACCGCGCCTAGAGGCTTTTTACCTATATCCGAAATAATGCCTTTTTCAAGGCCTTTTTTACCTAAGTCAAGTTTGTTTATTGGCACATGTACATAAGTTTCGCATGTAAGCGCAGGTAATGTCCCCTGCACAAGCCCATGCAGTAATTTGCATATTAGCACACCCGTTTTGGCTACTGCTGTGCCTCCTGATGGCAATTTCTTCCATTCACCTCTGTTTCTTTGAAGTTCCTTCATTGGCATGTTTTCAAGAAACTGGTAGTACCCCATAGTATAAGATGGTCACTTACCCTATTGCTGTGCCTTTAAGCTCATGGGCCTATAGCCAAAATAATGCCTTTTACCCAAGTGGTTTGCATATTAGCGCGTGCAACTAAGTGTCACATGTAAATGCTGTTCTACACAGATGCCAATGTCCTAATGGCTCAGCAATACGGTACTTTTGCTATTGATGGAGGCTGAAACCTTATAAAGGTTCCCCACAAAGGTGTCTTGCAAGGCTTCCTCTTTTTGATATTCAAAAGTGTGTCATGGTTAGCTTGTGTGCAAGTTTCATGACTGGCATTTATTAATCACATAGTTATCAGTCATGGCTTCATAGTTTGTAAATTCAACATTGGATGGAAATTAAGATTAAAACCAGAGTGCCAAAAATTTTGCAAAGGAACAGCCTTGACCGATTTTTGAAAACAACTAATCACATTTTATTTAATGCTTTGATAGGTTTTTTGAAAGTTTTTTTTTTCTTTTCGAATGCACACCTGAAAATAATGAAATGTGAATAAAGTGCTTTTAATTTTGAGAAAAGTAATCATCCTGAGATGTGAATTGTTTTGTAATTGAATGAAGTCAAAGGAAGGCTGGTCTTTCTAGAGGGGCCAAGTTATACAGTGTTGTCAATATTGTGTGATTTCTTGATACCCTTCAGTTTATGTCGTCCTATACAAAAGTGGAGGCTGAGAAGTACGCTAAAGCTGGTAGTGTGGCTACGGAAGTGTTCTCATGTATCAAGACGGTGGTGTCCTTCAGGGGGCAGCACAAAGAGATTGATAGGTGGGTGTTAACCTGCGGTAATTAATGTAACGTTCAGGGGTCAGCACTAAGGAATTGACTCATGGGTGTTCGCCTGTTGCAATAATTTCTTTCAAGGCCTAGCACAAAGGGATTGACAGGTGTGTGTTCATCTGTGGTGATTTTAAAATATGTCCTTCAGGGGGTAGCTCAAAGAGATTGACAGGTGGGTGTTAACGTGCGGTGATAAGTGTATCCTTCAGGCGACAACACAAAGAGCTTGAGAGGTGTGTGTTCACCTGTGGTGATTAATGTATCCTTCAGGGAGCATCACAAAGAGATCGACAGGTGGTTTGTCACCTGCGCTGATTATGTCAAATGGTGCTGACTTTCACTGCAGTACATCTTTAGAAACAGTAAACCTTGTGTGTTTAACTTATATCTTAATTTTACATAATGTGTCGTATTTCGGGCATTTCAGTCTTTTTGTAGCTAATACTGCATTTGGTGTTTTTACTTGTTTTCCAACATTTTCAACAGTTTTTTAATCTGTTTTTTTGAGTGAGGAAAATGTTTGAAATTCGAATAACTTCTAATAACTTTGCTTGATTTTTTAATTTGATCAGGTACGAAGGGAATTTAAAAGACAGTCAAAAGCTTGGAGTAAAGCGAGTCCTTGTGTCGGCTGTTGGTTTTGCTCTCACATTTCTCATCATGTATTGCTCCTATGCTCTGTCATACTGGTATGGCTCGACACTCATTGTACAAGGTATTCTGGATCCAGGCGCTGTCTTCACGGTATGTTACTATGCCTTCCTTTGTCTGCGAGTTATTTAGTGAAGTTTGTAAAACTTCAAATAACTGAAAGTATTAAGAAAAAGTTATGTTGAAACACTCCATTATGCAATTCCACTCTAAATTTTGAATCATTTGCCTCTGAATACATTCAGGCTTTATAGTACTTGACTGACACTCCCCACATTCAGGCTTTATAGTACTTGACTGACACTCCCCATACAGGCTTTATAGTACTTGATGTGTTCCTATGAAACTGACGATGAATGACGACGAGTTTCATATTGATCTGATTCCTGCAGTGCCCCTTTAGTGGCAACTTTTTTTCATTTGCATCCGAGTTCCTTGACGGATTTTTATGCGCCCACATATTTATATGTGGACGCATTATGCCGTCATCTCCGTCCGTCCGTCCGTCCGTCCGGGCGGCGTCCGGCGTCCGCTGCTCTATCTCCAAAACCCTTTGACATACGTTCATGAAATTTGGCACATATGTTCCATTCATGAATGGGACGGCACGTGCGAAATTTTGGACGGATCCGACTACCGGTGTGCCCCCTAGTGGCAATTTTAGTTTTTTACGCTTACCTTTGTATCTTCAAAAGTCCTGTACGGATTTTCATGAAATTTGGTATGTAGGCACCTATTAGTGAGATGACGCTATCCTCCCGTTTTCAGATGGATTCGACATAGTTTGCGCCACCTAGTGGCCATTTTTAGTGTTTTCGAGTCTGTTTTTGTGCGTCCACCCCTCTATCAACCAAACCGCTCAAAGGATGATTGTGAAAATTGGCATGTGTATGCTTACCATGTAGAGGATGGTTGACGATGATTTTCCGACAATTTTGACGACTGTGGCGCCTCCTAGTGGCAGTTTTGTTTTTTTTGCGCCTATGGCTGTATCTCCTAAACCGTACGCAGGATCTTTACGAAATTGTGGAAGTATATTTATATGATGTTAACAACAGAAGATGACGACTTTTGGACGGATCCGACTACCGGTGTGCCCCCTAGTGGCAATTTTAGTTTTTTACGCTTACCTTTTGTATTTTCAAAAGTCCTGAACGGATTTTCATGAAATTTGGTATGTAGGCACCTATTAGTGAGATGACGCTATACTCCCGTTTTCGGATGGATTCGACATAGTTTGCGCCACCTAGTGGCCATTTTTACTGTTTTCGAGTCTGTTTTTTGCGTCCACCCCTCTATCAACTAAACTGATCAAAGGATGACTGTGAAAATTAGCATGTATGTGCTTACTATGAAGAGGACGGTTGACGATGATTTTCTGACGATTTTGGCTACTGTGGCACCTCCTAGTGGCAGTTTTGTTTTTTTGTGCCTATTACTGTGTCTCCTAAACCGTTCGCAGGATCTTTACGAAATTTAGTAATTATATTGATATGATGTGAACATCTATTGGTGTGATGACGCTATCTTCCTGTTTTTGGATGGAATCGAGGAGGTATTTTGCACCACCTAGTGGCCATTTTTTGCTGTTTTCAAATCTTGTTTTTAGTGTCCACTCCTGTATCAACCCAATCATTTGAAAATTGGCATATATGTTCTCATTGTGAAGATGACCTTTGATGATGGTGACTGACTACTGTGGCGCCTCCTAGTGGTAGTTTTGTTTTGCGCCCACTGTTGTATCTCCTAAACCCACTGCAGGATCTTTACTAAATTTAGTAAGTGTATTTATATGAATATAACTACAGACGGACAGACGACGACGGCTTTCAGGCGGATCCAACGGACACTGTGCCCACTAGTGGCAATTTCATTTTATTCTGTTTTCCTTTGTTTCTCTGAAGTTCCTTGACAGATTTTTATGAAATATGGCATGTTCCTGTTTTTGAATGGATTGTATGTTTTGCGCCATCTAGTGGCCATTTTTATGATACAAATAAATAACCCTAAAAGCACAACATTTGCAATGCATTCGTTGGCACATTTCAACGCTCCGCGTTGCTCTTGTTATAATACTAATAAACAACTCTTGAGGTATAGTGTTTGCTGTGCTGTCATGGACCAATAATCATTGCTTTACACTATTCTTGTTCAAACCATTCATTCACTGGAATCTCCGACACGCATTATAAAAAGAAAGCAAGATAATATCGTGAACAGTTGTAGATATGCTGCTATACATTTCAGGTTTTCTTCTGCGTCCTGATGGGGTCATTTGCTATTGGCGGTGTTGCACCAAATCTGGCTATGGTAACCACTGCCAAAGGATCATCTGCAAAACTGTTTGCCATCATCGACAGGGTGCGTAGCAGATGTTACCTGTTAGAGTAAATCATCATGTTCTTGTGGCCAGTTTAGTGTGTTACTATTTTAGCGCAATTTCAAGTCATATGTTGAATATACTTGTGCCCTCTTTTGATCCATAAGGTGAGTCAATCAGCAAGGATAATTCACTCAGTGATATGGTTACTCAGTCTTTAAAGAAATTAAATAAAAACAATAAAAGAAGAAATATCTTATTGTTTCGTGAGCTGCAAGCCTTTGTCACCAGGATACAATATCTTATGAGTTGACTCAGGTGACCTGGTGCATGTTGGGAACTGAATCAGGTCCAGTCTATGTTCAATCTGCCGTCTTCATTGTAGGAGCCAGACATTGATGCCAGTAGCCCCGTTGGTAATACTAAGGACTATGTGAAGGGTGCCATTGATTTCGAGAATGTTAGTTTTAGGTATCCAAGCCGTCCAGATGTACAGGTATGGTGGACTTTAATTCTAACTGGTGTATCTGTTCTTATGGAACTCCTTCATGACACGGATCTTATTTTTGAGGAGTCTGTTTCAAGAAAAGTGTCCTAAGACTTTTTGACTTTCTCTCTACTTAAAGATTTCTGAAAAATGATTCTATGTGGTTTGGGTTTGGATGTTCACTATTGTTTATGCAAGCACGCTGAGACAATCTTTGTGTAAGTGACTCCTGCTGATCCAGTTTGCGGTGTAATGCGGTGTAATGCTGTGTAATTGTGACTAAGTGGAGCAAGTCGCGCTGTTACGGATTAATATCACTCAAAATAAACTGTTTGGTAAGACACCTTTTAATAGTTATACTACACAACATGGCATCTCCATTATGTCTTGACGAACAGCTGTACAACAGACCCCTTCGAGTTCAAAGACTGTGAAACTCTGTTTTATTGGACGTTAAAAATGTACTACCAGTCTGTAACTAACGTCTGCTAAGATGTGACTCAACAATACTGAAGTGAGCAATCGAGACGTACCCTAGTGGGTTTGCCATAAATCAGTCGTCGCTAACGAGCGCCGTGACAACTCGCACCATGACAACTGTTCCCCATTTAAAAACAGCTCTAGATAAGGCAGTTATTGACGACATTTCTATCAGCTGCATTGCTTTCGCTGATACAAGCCGTCGAAGATGACGTGAAGTGTATACCTATGTAGTCCTATGATTGCTTATTACTTAGGTATTCTTGGAGTGCATGGGTTAAATTTGTGTGTGAAAAATGTCAGTTTATTTGATAACTCCTCCCACTCAGCATATCTTTATCTGTGATTGACACTGGCTAGATATCCTTGCCACATTTTAATACACCAAAGATGTCAAGTCAGGCCCCTTTTGATGTTGTTATTTCAGGTGTTGAATAGTCTCAATCTGTCAATCAAGGCTGGGCAAACCATCGCTCTGGTTGGCTCCAGTGGGTGTGGCAAGTCAACTGTGGTGAACTTGATACAGAGGTTCTACGACCCTGTTGGTGGGCAGGTCAGACTTAGAAACAGTGTTCAGGTCTTAGATCAATAATTTGTTTCATGTAAAGGACACCTGCCTATATTACAATAAAAGAACTGCCAGTAAATAATTATCCTCACAGAATCATCACTGAGCAGTTAAAATAAATTTTAGCGCTAATTGTAATTGCTTTTGCTAAAACGCAATTGTACCTGAAAACATTCACCATCTTGATATTATGTGCTCACTTTGTTATTTTTATGCCATTGTTGCCTTATGTACTACTGCATAATATACTTCAAGAGGTTTTAGCCTAAGAATTAGGCCAAAAAACACATGGTCACACATATAACTAGTAGTAATACCGACAGGTTCTGCTGGATGGTGAAGATGTGAAACAGTTCAATATAAAGTGGTTGAGAGAACAGATTGGCGTTGTGTCCCAAGAGCCCATCTTGTTTGGCTGTTCTATTGCTGAGAACATCACTTATGGACAACTGGGAATTAGCCAACCTGAAATTGAGGCTGCAGCAAAGATGGCAAATGCTCATGATTTTGTATCAAGACTACCAAAGGTTAGTGTAACCATCTAGTCGTGTGTATTGAGTGTGATTGGTTACAGATTTAGAACGTCGTTCTTTTTCAAAACCATCTCTGGTGGCCGTATTTTGCATAATCTGACAATTAATGTTTCACATTCTTCAGTGTAACCTTTTGCACACATATCTATACGAATCAATGCATTTTTACCCAGTGCACTAGGAAAGTGGTATATGTTTACCTAGAGCACTAGAAAAGTGGTATATGTTTACTCAGAGAACTAGGAAAGTGGTATATGTTTACCCAGAGCACTAGAAAAGTGGTATATGTTTACCCAGAGCACTAGGAAAGTGGTATATGTTTACTCAGAGCACTAGAAAAGTGGTATATGTTTACCCAGAGCACTGGGAAAGTGGCATATGTTTACTCAGAGCACTAGAAAAGTGGTATATGTTTACCCAGAGCACTAGGAAAGTGGTATATGTTTACCCAAAGCACTAGGAAAGTGGTATATCTCAATTTAACCTTAGGCTCCAGTCCCTCATATTCCTGATTTATTGTGATTAGGTCTCATCTCATCTGATTTATTGTCAACATGTGATTAGGTCTCATCTCATCTGGGTATAAATTGTGGTCAATTGGTCAGGTCCAGTTGATGAAAGCTTTAAAACCATAATTTCTACAGAATGACCTGCTCATATATGTGTGTGATTGTATATTGCCATCATCTCCAACAACAGCTGTATCTCCTAAGCCCCTTACAGGATCTTAATGAGATTTGGAAGACATGTTTCCAGGCATGGAGTTGATGACAAATGGCAACAAGTTTTGGTCCAATCCAACTACTATTTTGGACTTCTTTGATGGGTGTTCATGAAATTTGGCCAATGCGTGTTTCTCTTCAGGAGATGACGACAGCTTTCCGTTTTCAGACGGGTTTGACTTACACTTTCTAATGGCCATTTTATGACACTAATAATCAACTCTAAAATCGCATCGTTTGCGGTGCATTCATGAGTGCATTTCAATGCTTTGGATTGCTCTTGCTAAATTTAAATGAACTATTAAATCACAAGAACTATAAATGGCATCCTGAAAACTTTGACTTGCTGACCGCTGATTACGTTTCCATTTTAGTAGTTTGGGTATCTCTATATACAATACACTGATTCAACATACAATAGACTGATACAATGTACAATAGACTGATACAATGTACAATAGACTGATGCAACATACAATAGACTGATACAATATTCAATAGACTGATACAACAGGTAGTACTAATGTGTGTGCATTTTCAGAAGGCTATGTGGGTATTGGGATGTATGTATTTGTAGAACTTCTCATCATAATGAACTACAGTTTGTTTCTTTGAAAAGTAAAGTGGCATTGTGTGCAGCTTTGCAGTGGATATGAATTAGTTTAGAAAAATGGATCTTACCAGCAATCTCATAAGGATACTTTCTTTACGCAATAGTTGCCTAGTTGTGCAATTTTATGTAATAATTCACATTCGCACAGATTATTAACCTAGTAAGCTGTCATAGTTGGAAATGACTGGCCTACATCTTGAAAATAGCATCAAAATTTTATTTTCTCTTGTCCTTCTTTGTTCTTTCAGGGATATGAAACATTGGTAGGGGAACGTGGTGCCCAGCTGTCTGGTGGGCAGAAACAGAGGGTAGCAATTGCCAGGGCTCTTGTACGCAATCCTAAGGTTCTGCTTCTGGATGAAGCTACGTCTGCCTTGGACAGTGAGAGTGAGAGAGTGGTGCAGGCAGCTCTTGATAAGGTACTGTGTGTGTGTGCATGGGTAGTGTTTATTGATGCCGAGAGGTAGTGAGAGGGTGATAGAGCTGCCCCTTAACAATGTATGTTTTTGAATGGGCAGGGGTAGTGTTGTATTAATAAGTGGTTGTAAAAAGGCATTTGTGTGTTGTTGGATTTATGTTATTTTCTTTTGATTATTATTACTCTTGTTACTTAACATCAAAAAAATAAAAAGACAATCTTATCTTCCAGGCGAGCGAAGGCAGAACCACTGTAATGATTGCACATCGCTTGTCTACCATTAAAAATGTCGACTTGATATTTGTCATGGAAGATGGTGCTGTCGTGGAAATTGGTCGTCATGACGACCTCATGAACAACCAAGGTCCATATTACAAGCTTGTGACTTTACAGAAGTTGTCTGATGCCGAAGACGCAGTAACTCTATCTGAAGGTTAGTATGTTGATATTGTACGAGAGCTGGGTTAAATTTTTGAAGTCACCTATAACACTGAGAAATTGATAACAGCTCGTTATCAATGTACATTGCTGAAGCTTGCCTCAATGAGACGATATACATTATACTGAAGCGTACTTCAATGAAATGAGATGATGGACATTAAGCTCATCTTATTTCCAGAGCACAGTATGCTGGACACAGCTCACTCCTACCAGAGACAGCCGTCCTTGAAGAGGTTGGACTCTGTCAAGAGTAAAAAAGGAAAGGATGAGGTGAGTGCAGAGTGGTTTCACAAGAAAATGTTTAGCTTGACTTGTGTAAAAATAATTCAGCTTTGCAACTCCTGTCTGAAGGTATGTTTTCTACTTCTGCAACAATGGTTTAATTACTCTGTAGAAGCACACTTATTCGTTTAGTATAAAACTTGGTTACATTCAGTGTACAACCTGCATACACGTAGTGTGAAACTCAAATACATTTTATTGAACAACTCAGATACATAAGTGTAAAATCTGGATACATTTAGTGTCCAACTTAAATACATTTAGTGTAAAACTTGGATCCATAGGTGTAAAATTTGGATACAATTCGTGTAAAACTTGGTTACTTTTGGTGTGCAATTTGGATTCATTTATTGTAAAATTGGATGCATTTATTTTATACCCTAGATACATTAAGTGTACAACATGAATACACTTAGTGTAAAACCTGGATAACACTAAGTCTCTTTAAATGTAAATCTTGGATACACTCATTGTAAAGCTTGGGTGCACTCGAGTGTAAAACTTGGATACATTTAGCGTAAAACTTGGATACACTAAGTCTCTTTAAATGTAAATCTTGGATAGATTTAGTGTAAATCTTGGACACGTTTAGTGTAAATCTTGGACACGTTTAGTGTAAGTCTTGGACACATTTAGTGTAAATCTTGGACACGTTTAGTGTAAAACTTGGATACGTTTAGTGTAAATCTTGGACACATGCAGGTGCCTGAGGAAGATGTGAAAGAAGCTGGATACTGTGAGATCTTCGCTCTCAACAAACCAGAGACTGGCTACATCATTTTGGGTTGTGTTGGAGCTCTTCTGCTCGGTGTTGGTATGCCATTCTTTGCCATCATTTTCAGCGAACTAGTCAAGGTAATCCATCTCTAAGTGCAAAATTATTTACATTTCCTACACCGTTTTTGTGTTTTTATTTTATTACCAAAACTGTTGCTTCCTGTCTTGATTTGACCTAGTCTGTGTTGACTGCATTTATTATCTCATATGATCTGCCTAGCAGTTGACCGATATCTTGCAAAGACTTGCAAGACCTTGCTCAACTTTCAACTTTGGACAACAACACCTATCAGTTCAGTGCCATTTAAGTGTTTCCATAGTTGCTGTGGTGTGGTGTTTCATTTCATGCTGTGTTTAATTTCCAGTTTGTTATCCTGAGCGTAGTATTTATAATTACACCTAATAAGCTTGATCTATTGGTCTCAATACTGTAGGAAGTATAAGGGCTCCGAATAGGTAATTATTGTGGATGAGTATGTCCGTCCTGAAATAACACAACACCACTTTCCATTGACTCACAAAGCAGCAGATGTGTCAAGAACATATGTAAATGTACTAAGGTCAAAATCTGATATTCCAAGTATTCATCATGTAATACAGACTATTCATCATGTAATACAGACAAACTTGTGTCATTGTATTTTGAGTTGCGATGCTGACTCCAAACAATTGTCAAATATCAGTGTTGGATGTGTATTGGTCTTCTATTATTAATCATCTCAAGACTGCCTGACATTTTGAAATGTAGGCCAGTTAAGCATTTTTCTGCTTCTGTGAAAGAGGAGAGTTCAACCCAGTGTGATTAGTACATCACAGCGCTATGTCTCATAAGTTGCTCACTGAACTATTTTCATTATTTACCTGTCCAGGTGTTCAGTGAACCCAAAGAGCAGCTGCAGAAAGATGCTGTCTTCTGGAGTCTCATGTTCCTAGTCCTCGGTGGTGGTCAGGCCTTGGGACAGTTCCTCATGGTAAGTAAAAATGTGACTGTCATTTGTTGTCCATTATCTTCTAGTCCCCATGCTTAACATTTTAGTTGACTTCTTACCATGCATGCTACAGGGTCTTTGCAGGTCATTCTGCCCTTCTCTATAGGCTGTGTTGTCATATACAGACTGTTCTCCGCATACCATTGTCCCTATAGACTGTGTTGTCATATACTGTTCTCTGCAGTTCATTCTCTGTATAGGCTGTGTTGTCATTACTGTTCCCTGTAGCTCATTATATCCTTAGGCTTTGTTGTCATTACTGTTCTCTGCAGGCCATTCTATATGTAAGCTGTGTTGTTACATACTGTTCTCTGCAGTTCATTCACTCTATAGACTGTGTTGTCATATACTGTTCAGTCTGCAGCTCATTCACTCTATAGACTGTGTTGTCATATACTGTTCAGTCTGCAGTTCATTCACTCTATAGACTGTGTTGTCATATACTGTTCAGTCTGCAGTTCATTCACTCTATAGACTGTGTTGTCATATACTGTTCAGTCTGCAGTTCATTCACTCTATAGACTGTGTTGTCATATACTGTTCAGTCTGCAGCTCATTCTCTATAGACTGTGTTGTTAGATACAGTCCTGCATTATTCATTAAAAAATGGATTGTTTTGATTATCAAATTATTGTTTGAAGGGGATTGAAAATTGTTTCCAAAATGATATTGAGTCATAAATATAGGTGTGGATGAAATAACTGTGAGAGAGCACATTTGGAGCTAGTTTTAATCTTTTGTTCAATCCACTCATGACACAAACATTAATGGGTTCATAGTTCTCTCTTCTTGTAGCAAGGAATGTTTGGAATATCCGGTGAAAAATTGACGACACGTCTGAGGAAGAAGACTTTTGCATGTTTTGTTCGTCAGGATATCTCATACTTTGATGACCCTCATCACGCGACTGGTGCATTGACAGCTCGTCTGGCTAGCGACGCCCCTACAGTGCAAACTGTGAGTTGATCTTTTAAATGATAGAGGTGATTTACTTGTTTATCTGTTTTTATATTTATGGAGAATGAAAGACTAAAATTATGCTGTTTTTCACCTTATTTTAGTTTGCTGTGATATCCAGTCTCAGCCTGTGATATCCAGTCTCAGCCAGTGATATCCAGTCTCAGCCAGTGATATCCAGTCTCAGCCAGTGATATTAAAACTTTTTCTCCCAGCTATATTTATATTTGGTACTCTTAAGTTCCCAAATATCAAATGATTTGAAAAAACTAGCTTACTCAAATTGCATGTTAATTTATTTTCTTGAGAAGTTTATATTGAATTTGTAATTCTACCCTGCCACATATTAGCACAGAAGTGTTGGTCGCTCCAGTCTCAGGCTATTGAGAATCCATACAGCCAGGACCATAAACCTTTTGCAAAAAGTTGTGTTAACTTACACAGGCCAACTGGGACGGTTGTATTTTCTAAGAACAGGGTTCACAAAAAACTGCTTTCACTGACCATGCATATCAGTTTAAAGGGACCTGTTGTATGTGAACTAGACACCCACGATTTACAACCATCTGCAAAATTCTAGGGCACTGAGAAAGAATCCATTGAGAAGGAAAGTACGTTTTGTGTATGTGTGGTATCCTCAGGCACTAGTCATTTGTTGACCTTGGCCTTGTTTTCAAGGTTATAATGAAAAATGTGAGAGTTCTACAGGGAAAATGTAATGTTGTTTACATAACTCTCAAGTAGAAAGTACACACCAAGGTGTAGGTGGGGCATCTTGGCTGAATTTGAGAACCTTGACCTCATTTTCAAGGTAATAGCGAGAAATGTTGCAGCGTGCCACATCATGTCATGAACGGTATGGGAAATTATTTTTTTAAGTGAAATTTTCTCATTTCCAAATTTTGGGAATTGTCACTGTGTTCCCATTTTCAGTTAAATTGTTGCTGACATCTTGTTAATCTTTGCACAAATGATACAAGTGAGCATTATAGTCATGTCCATCAACAGGGCCTAGGGACACTTTGGTTGTGCTGTGGCACTTGTTTATTGGGTTACTGGTCTAGTTAAAGTGCCATACCTGTCTCGCACTCTTTAGGCAACTGTCATCCACAACACCTTGTTTAGACCCCTTAAATTTTGCATCACGTTATGTAGCGTTCTGATCAAGTTTTTTTGTCATACCTGTTGGCCATATCTTATAAGATACTAATATCCTTATCAGGTTTAGTTTACATACCTCCTTTGCAGGCTACTTTTGTCAATCTCAGCGTATCATACCTTCAACACCCTCTTTTGTAGGCTACCGGTATCCGTATTGGGTTTGTAATGCAGGGTGCCTGCACTATCTTGGCTGCATCAGGCTTGTCCTTCTACTATGGCTGGCAGTTGGCACTAGCTATACTGGGATGCTCACCATTCATGATGGTTGCTGGTATGATGTCTAATGGTCGTTCATTTCATTTCCAACATGAGAAGCATCGATAAACTTGCACGTGAACAGGGTGATAAATTTCTGTTGTTAAATGAAATAGTCATGTCTGGGTTCTCTGATCATGTAGTGTTCAGTTTCATCCTTGGTACAGTAATATCTCGCGTTATATTGTCCAAAGTCACTGTTGTGCTGTGGATGTGTTCTTCACAGGCCATTTTGCTCATTATTGGACAAAATTCTTGTTCCCAGAGGTTTGACTTGTTGTATAGTGGAGAGTATTGACTGAGTAAAGCATAGCTTTAATTGTAGGAATCCTTCAGATGAAAGTTATGAAGAGGAATCAACAGCGAGACACAGAATTTAAAGAACAAGCGGGAAAGGTACACAAAATGTCGTGTTTTTAACGTCTGCTTTCTTACTTATTCTGCGTACTGTCGCTTCTTCAACTGGTTAGGTATTGTCATTAGTTGTTTCAACAGTAATCCAGTATGACCTCTATAATGCCCGGACCCCCTGACGTGGTTCTGTCTGTCTGGTCGTGAGATGGTTATTTTGCCAGGCATTACTTCTTTGCAGCCAGATGTCAACAGAAGCAGCTTTTGCTGTTTCTCATTAGTCACTCAGTTCTTTCCCATGACTTGGTCAGTCCCAAAATCATCGATGCTCTTCACAAACTCTTGGTAGTAAACCCTCTGCATTTAACCTCCACTTGTGTTGTGACCCATCCAGACATGTCTGTGTAACCTTACTTTAAACGTGTCATCAATCCTCAGTTGTTATATAGCACTGTCAATTCTACTATGGCTAAATCTCCCTAATTGTTTGCTCATTTATCTCCTCCCTGTTAAAATTCAAAAACACCTCGATGGGTTTTCATGAAGTTTCACCTATTTGTTTTGAGGAGAGCCTGACAGATGGTGATTTTCAAATGGATCGGGATACTGTGGAAATATTTGCATAAATGAACAGCCCTTATTTGGCATATGGTCATTACTGGTAACTCATGTACTTGTTGTTAACTCACTTTTTGTTTGTTTATGAACAGATCGCAAGTGAAGCCATTGAAAACATGCGAACTGTTCAAAGCTTGACGAGAGAGAGACTGTTCTATGAGAAATATTGCGAATACTTGCGGAAACCATACAGGTATATATTTGGAGTTGTGTTGACCAGACATGTTGTTAACCAATTATACTGAGTGTTGCGTCAGGAGGGTCAAAAATTGCCACCTGCAAAATAAGGTAAAATGGTAAAATGAGAAGGAAGCAGATCATTTTGGGCTTGGAGGGGGTAACTAGTGGCAGTAATGGCTTACAATTTGGGGGTTGGTTTTAAATCATGAGTGGTTCACACACAATAAGCCTTTTGAAATTTCATGATCAGTGAAAGTAGTTATTTGTGAACCTTGCTCTTAATCAGTTGAACTATGTAACTACAGTTGAACAAAGTGTTTGTGGTTCTGGATGAGAAGATAATTATTTTATTACCCCTTATGGGTTTTGATTAGCCAAGCCAGGAGTGGATTGTTAATCCTACAATTATACACATGAGCTCCATTTTGACCACAATGTAACCATAGAAAATGTTTACTTGCTTATTTCATGACTCTTATAACTACCATAAAACATTGAGCAGTTGTCGTGTGAAATCGAATGTCCTAAAGTAATGCTTATGTTATCTAAAAAACACTTTCAGTACTTTTTACATTAATAAATACTGTTGTCCACGTACACTCTAGCTTGCGTTTTGAATGAGCCTTAATCAGCTCTGTGTTCTTGAGTTTCAGAAATAGGTAATGCATATTATGTAATTGAGATGTGTAAGCTAATCTATAAAGTAAGACTAAGCAATATTTTGTTTTTGATATTCATAAAGTGAGAAATTAGTAATCATGTTGAAAAGATTAGACAAAATGTTTCTTGAAAATTTGAGCTATGAATTTCAAGTTAGAAATAGGACTTGAAAACTTAAAAGTGATTATGACATTATCTAATCTCTAAGAGTATAGGTTTGCAGGTTTTGCTAAAAGTGCAGAGCGACTTCATCAAGGTCTTTGTTTCTGTTTCTCAGAGAGCACCTAAAGATGGCGCAAGTGTACGGTTTAGCCTTTGCCTTCTCACAATCAGTAATCTTCTTCTTGTATGCTGGAGCCTTCCGTTATGGTGCATATCTTGTTGTTGAAGGACAAATGGAGTTCCAAAACGTATTTAGGTAAGAACAAATTTAACACTTTGCTCTCACAATGGTTTGAATACATCGAGATGGAAAACAACTGTTATCATGACATATGTCTTTTTCTTTGAAAGGATAATATTTATTTCTGATTTTCCATCTACTGAATAATGGAGCACACTGAAATCTTTGTAATATTAACAAATTCTTTTAGATTTTAAAATTAATTATAGATATGTTTCATTGTGAGCTGCCAAAAAACACCTAGTAGTACGTACAAATTTCAAATAACTGTGTTCTTGCAGGGTCTTCTTTGCTCTTGCTTTCTCTGGTATGTCGCTTGGTCAGATCTCATCCTACTTACCAGACTACTCCAAGGCCAGACACTCGGCAAGTCTCATTCTGAAGATCTTCAATACACACCCTGTCATTGATAGCTTCTCTCAAGCAGGAGAGACTCTTGTAAGTGTTTTACTCACACCCTGTCCTTGATAGCTTCTCTCAAGCTGGGGAGACACTTCTAAGTGTTCAACGGTCAACCTGACTTATAGCGTCTCTCGAGTTGGATAGATTCTTGTAAATGTTCAAGTCCCATCCTATCATTGATAGCTTCTCTCAAGCAGGAGAGACTTGTAAATGTTCAAATGTCATCCTGTCATTGATTGCTTCTCTTGTTACATACCACAACGTTATGAAATTTTCTGCTGAAATTGTTCAACAAAATATATTTGTTTAAACGTGAGAAACATAACATGTTTGCTTAGTAGAACATAGTTTGTTAAAAGAGAAAAACACACAATTGCTGAGTGAAACATGGTTTGGTAAATCTGAATAACATTATGCTTGCTTAGTGAAACGTGATTTGTTAATCGTTTGTAACACGTTTGATAATGTTCATCCTGTTTGAGAATGATTCATGAAAATACAGTGTGACTGAGTGAAATTTTGTCCAATACAAAACGTCCAACTTACAGCTCTCTCATTGTGATAGCATAAAAGTGACTTTGGCTCCACCTAGTTTTACATTCTGGTGTGCATTTAACAAAGGCCAAGTTGAGTAAGACACGGGGAGGGTGTTGGTGTGTGTACTCGTGTGGGTGGGTGTTGGTGTGTGTACTCGTGTGGGTGGGTGTTGGTGTGTGTACTCGTGTGGGAGGGTGTTGGTGTGTGTACTCGTGTGGGAGGGTGTTGGTGTGTGTACTCGTGTGGGTGTAGGTGCTGATCATTGTGTTGCCAGGTGTTTATTGACTTTTGTTTGCTGTGTTTTAGCAGAATTCCTTTGCTGGAGCAGTCACATTCCAAGACGTCATATTCAGTTATGAAAACCGACGTGAGGTCAAAGTACTGAAAGGCCTGAATTTCACAGTTAGCCCTGGTCAGACAGTGGCCCTAGTGGGGCCCAGCGGGGCAGGCAAGAGTACAGTGGTGTCCTTGGTACAGAGGTTCTATGACCCTGACTCTGGCCAAGTGGTACGTGCAACTAGCAATGGGAGAATTTGTTCTAACAACTTGTACTAAATATGATTCAATGCACTTCTCAAAACACAAAATGGCCATGAAAACATAATCTTATGCGCATTGCTGGGAATAACACCAAGAAAAAAATCGTTTATATGAGAGCTGAACATCTGGGCATTATTTTTGTGTGCGTGATAAGTTTTTGTGATCTTCCAAGGATTTTGGAAATGGAAAGTTTTATGGGTCTGTTATTATTTAAGAACTTTGATCCTTGGTAACAAAGGTAGCATACTTGGGTCAGTTAGGTTTCCTAAAGTACACCTGTTAAGACTTTGAACCAAATGGAGTTGGTAGATTGCTTCAAAAACAATATTAGTGGGCCACTCAAGTTTGATGTCCACTTTAGAATTGTTTGATATAATAAGTGATGCCTGGGACTTAAATATAATTATGAGTGTCTAATTATCTTATTAAGTCAGAAATTTCATCTAACGTTCATGGTGTAAAACAACTGAAACTTACACTGAAGAGGGTTTAGTGTGACATAACTGGCTCTGTTAGTAGGATAATAAAATATGTTAAACTTGATGTGTTTTTATATGGGTGAATATTATTAGACGAGGCCGGAGGCCAAGTGAAAATGCTTACTCTGCCCAGCAACCGAGGCTAATAACATTCGCCCAGCAACCGAGGCTAATAACATTCTCTCAGCAACCGAGGCTAATAACATTCGCCCAGCAACCGAGGCTAATAACATTGACCTACATAAAGTATGTGTAGTTTAACATATGCCACACTTTTCATTATCTCCCCTGCAATAACAGTGTCACATGACAGTACATTCTAAGTTAGTACTTAGGCATGTGACACGGTTATTCCACGGAGGTATCAAGACGAATCTGGTGTAATATCATTTATCGACCATATTTGATGAAATATAAGTAGCATGCATCTGTGCTCCTTAAACACATTAAAAATGGTTTTGTTCTTTTCATTCTGTGGTGTTTACAGTTCTTAGACGATACCAACATCAAAGAGTTGAACGTCAACTGGCTGCGTAGTCAAATCAGTGTGGTCAGCCAAGAGCCTGTTCTCTTTGACTGCTCCATCCGTGATAACATCGCCTATGGAGTGGACGGACATGTAGCAGACCATGACATTATGGAGGTGGCTAAGAAGGCCAATATACATGACTTTATAGTGTCTCTGCCTGAGGTGAGATTGTACTCTATATTACTTGACATGCTTGATCATGTTGATATTTTAGTCACTGAAAGATTTTCTGGACTAACTTTGCCTGGTGAAATTATTTAACCTTTAACATAGTTTCAGACAAAGTTACTTGGCTAAATCGGTTTTCACTAATGGTGAAGTGGGAGCGTAATGCCAATTGTGAAGCGTGTTTTTATCTTAAGTTTTAAGTCACTTAGCCATGTAATTATGAGTTGCATCACAGTCCTGAAATAATTTACAGAAATTATCTTAGTAACTAGCAGTTATGTGTACGTTCTCAGAGACTGCACCTTTGCTCTAATGAGATTTAATTATTTTTCAGAAATAGTTATGTTGAGTAAGACCAAACTTCTGTCTTAAGTAACTTTCCATGAAACAGACTCCTGGGTTGGCAAAGAACTAACAGTTCGTTATTTGATGAGGTCATAGAATGACACAAGCCAACTTGTAGAGCCTGGTCTCACGCAATAATGAACTGTCCTTTCGAAATCTTAAAATCATCTGGAATTTGAATAACCAACAGTTCAATTTTGAGACCCATTTCATAATATCAAGTCGTTTAAATCACATGTGATTTCAGCCACGTGTGTTGAATATAGTTAATAGTTAAGAAAACAAAATATTTGCGAAACGATGTGAAGGTTAATAGGCTTGCTTGTTCTGACCATATATTCCAGGGTGTATATTGAGCTGATCACCATGTCATGATCACATGCTTTGTTATTTTGTGCAATTACTGTCATTTACTGTGCAGTGGTGCATACAGGCTCACCTCTCATAGTGAGTCATGACAAGAATTGATGTAGACTTGTAAAGGTGCATACAGGCTCACCTCTCATAGTGAGTCATGACAAGAATTGACGTAGACTTGTAAAGGTGCATACAGGCTCACCTCTCATAGTGAGTCATGACAAGAATTGACGTAGACTTGTAAAGGTGCATACAGGCTCACCTTTCATAATGAGCCGTGGCAAGATTTGATGTAAAGATTTGTTGAGCTGCATACAGGCTCTGATCTCTCGTGATGAATTGTGACAAGCTTTAACATAAACTTCTTGCTGTTTCCAGTTTTTCCAGTTTTACAAATGTAAATATGTTGTTTCATTAGACTTGAAAACACAAGCTTTTGAGATGACAAGTAACATTTATTAGCAGATGTCACAATGGACACTTCATCAAACATTTTACAATATGTCTACGGTGTCATTGGCTGCGTGCATGACAAATTGTGATTGTTTACCAGGGATACAGTACCATGGTTGGTGAGAAGGGGACGCAGCTGTCGGGAGGCCAGAAACAGAGGGTTGCCATAGCGAGAGCACTGTTATGTAACCCCCGGATACTGTTGCTGGATGAGGCTACCTCAGCTTTAGATACGGAGAGTGAAAAGGTACAATGGTGGTCAACATTAACAAAATACCATGATATCCATATCACAAGTTGATATATACACTACATACCATGATATCCATATCACAAGTTGATATATATACTACATACCATGATATCCATATCACAAGTTGATATATATACTACATACCATGATATCCATATCACAAGTTGATATATATACTACATACCATGATATCCATATCACAAATTGATATATACACTACATACAACATCTTATGTTACCATGGACTTAATGCTCCATTACATTCAGGTAAAACTGACTATGATAGGTGAATGTGAGAAAATTAGAAACATATGAATACAAAACACACAGCAAGATACTATGATCCCAGAACTCCACTACAATGTAGGCTGTATGTTTGCTGATACAGTGTTTCCTGGAAAATAATGCTATGTTAAGTCCGTCGAAACACTGGATGCTGTAGAGTGTTTTCATAAACTTTCATTGTAACGGTTTGACCTAAGACCAAAATTTTCTAATGTGTTAATATTGCCCGATTGTTGAGCCTTCCTTGTACTTTTAATGTTTCATTAAATAATTCATCTAACTCCCAAAGGTGGTGTTAGCATCTTTTAACAATAACAAGGAATGTAATAACCAGTTATGCTTTGAAAAGACAAATGTTAATGAATTATCACATTTTGTGTTGCTTAGATGGTTCAAGCTGCATTGGATCGGGCGCGTGAAGGTCGTTCTTGCATTGTCATCGCACATCGCTTGTCCACCATCCAGAATGCTGATAACATTGTGGTCATTGAAAATGGTGTGATGGTAGAACAAGGAACTCATCAGGAGCTTGTAGCAAAGAAAGGCGCCTACTACGCACTGACTGCAGGGCAGAGATTTGTGGAGGCCAGTTAACTGAGGCCATATGGTGGGCACAGCACATTCATTCTGGGCTTGACTTTTCAAAACTCATAGGGGACAGAAAAACAATTATCTTCTCTGCCAGGATCATAAACCCTTTATTGAGCTGTGTTTGATTATACAGACCAACTGGGACTTCAATGACCTTGGATGTCAATTTTACAAGGCCTGTTGTGTGTGCACCACACACACCCATGATTTACAACTATTGACAAAATTCTAAGCCCATATTCTGAACCCTTCAAAGCCCAGTGTTCTAGCAAATTTGAATGTACATTCAGTTTTTTCAGTGCATATTTTTGACAAGTGGTGGTGATCGCATGATGTGTGGTGTTTTGAATGTTTTGTAAGTTTACCTCTGACTATATGACTTATCATATTATAAGATGTATATTATGAAACGTCAGCAACAAATTAGCTATTTGTAAAGAAATTATTTCATAAATACATGCAGATTTTTATGACATATTAAAATCAAAGTTACTTGAAATGAGAAATTTTCAGTGGGGCCATAAACATTTTAGAATTTTTCACACTGAAGTACTATTTATGTATATTTTAATTGACTTTCTTTCCTCTTGATTTGCTGTGTAATAACTGTTTGAGATCTAGTCATTGCTATGCCATAATTACATATTGCCAAATGATTTTTTTTTCTACGGCTTTGAAGTTTTGTTCAGTCTTTTATAAATTGTTATTTAATGGAGACTTATTTACTACATTAATATTGAACTTGGTCTGTTTTTAATTTATTTGCTAATTTTAACATAATTAAATTCTTTTGATCTTTACATATTATACAAATATTTATATTAAAATGAAAATTGTTCATTTAACAGAACCACAGGCTTTGATCATGTACTTTGATGTTGTTGAATTTGAATAAATTTAGTACAATATTCCATGGCAACGTGTGGTTTATGAAACAAAACGTGAATATAGCCATATGAATTGCAGTTTTTATTTCAAATCCACTCACTTAATGTGGAGACTGGAGGGATGTCAATGGCTGTCTGAGCAGCATACACATTCCTTTGTGTTGGGTGTGCGTTGCTTCAACAAGAGGTCCTAAACAAAAACTACTGGCTATTAACTACACACATTTTCCAACAACACAGGTAGACCAGTGATAAGGTGAGGACACTTGAGAAAAACATGCAGCAAGCAGTCTGGAGTGAACCACAAGCACTAACCAGTGGGAAATGTTAAGTATCCTATTGCAGAAGGAAACCAGATTATATAACATTAAAATATTTATTGCTACATATTTTTTGATCAAAACAAAGCTTTTAAAAACATAGTATTACATTAAGATCTTGGAGAAAATGCAAGTCAGAAATGGATGGCATGTTGAAGAAGTGGAGAGTGGATAAAATTTTGAACAACAATAATTGGATTCATCACAGTGCCATGAAAATAGTAGTGACAATTTCATAATTAAAGTTTAACCAGTTAGCACCATTTCAAAAAATAAGATATAATACTCCTATGATAAAAGATTTTTAAAATTACATTTGCAAAAAATTGACAATTGATAATATTAATATACTTCTTACCTAAAACTGAATAACTCGACATTCTATTGAAGTGCTTCAAAAAATGTATGAAGACAGTTGAAATAAATAAAGAGATCTAAACATGATGTACAGCACTGATCACATGGCAACGGAAACAAAACAAGACAACAGAGGGAGTTAAACTACAATGCCCTGAAACTGGTCTCTGGATGAGTGGGATCTTGTGGATGAATTGGATTTATCACAATCAGTTGAGTCGGCGGTTGTGCTGAGGGATGCCACTGATAAGTCTTGTTTTGCCTTGCGGCTAAAAGCACGACCCAAAGAACCCTGTAAAAGAATTAAATAAAGAGGTACAATATGACATTAGAGAACTTTTAACACAAACTATTTTTTGCTAGTTTTTGTACTGAGTAGTTACTGAAAACACAAATATCTGACTCAAGGCTAGACATAGACATCATACAGCTGCCAGGTATACACTCTTAGAAGTGGTGGAGTCATTTTCCGAGGAGTATAAAGGTAAAAAAATATTGGGGTACAAACCAAATAGTCCTTGCTAAGCATTTAAAACTTAAAGATCTATGCTGCAAAAATGGGGCCCCTACCAACAAATATTCTCTCTGTTGTCCATGTCTTTCTTTTCTTGACCCACACTATGTCCCACACTATGCCCCACACTATGCCCCACACTATGCCGAATACCACAGTTTAACCCAGATGCCTGCAAATTACTAGATGGCACGTGCCCCCAATTCCCTCGCTTCTAACGACCCTGATGTTCAACATAAGTGTGACTGAGAAAAGATGGGGGGAGGGGCAAAAGAAAAGATGGGGGGAGGGGCAAAAGAAAAGATGGGGGGAGGGGCAAAACCTGTCATCACCATCACTCATGTATTACTTACCTTGAACACAAGCTTTTTCTTGCTGGACTCTGTATCTGTCTTGATACTTTTATGGAATGATCTGCCCAATGACCCTCCCCCTGTTCTCTTCTTACCACTAAATGACGCCTCCAGTGCTGACCTACCAAAGGCAACAGGAACACTTTATTCTCAGACACGGGAAATCTTCGCAGCCATCACAAACACTAATGTGTGACTTGTAAGATATAACTATGAAACGATGAAGGGGGCTGGAATTGGGGGTAAAACTGGAGAGGCAGTACAGTTCACCACAGTGTGTCTCACAAACTTCCAATCATTTTTAATTTTCAAGATTCAATATCAAAAAGCAGGTGTTTCTGAGGGTATCATGTCAATGAATTGAGGATGAGATTAATTCACACATATAAATGTAGACAACCGTAGAAAGATCTGAGATGAAATGAGCGCGTCTAACATTTGCACAGAACATGCACTAAGTATCATGATTTTAAAAACAATATGCCTGTATTCTACACTATGGCTATCCTCATTGTAAATATTACATTAATAATATACCTGCTACGTACCTAACAGGAGCTATAAGTGAGTCAAATTCTGTTGTGAGATGACGACGTATGTAAGATTTAGACGGAGAGATGCCAAGTGCGGTGGCCAGTGTCTCTGCATTGAAGGAGGGCTCCAGCACCATAAGCGCTCCGTGAACACCAGACTCCTTAAGGTTGATGGCGTACTCCTGTAACAGAGTGAAAAGTGACAATTGTGTAGCCAGAGGTCAACACATACTGTAATCAACATAAATGTATGACAGAGGGCAGCACATATTGTAATCAACATAAATGTACCACTCAGGGCAACACATATTGTAATCAACATAATTGTACAACAGAGGACAGCACATACTGCAATCAACATAAATGTAGGACATGAGGTCAACACGCAATGTCCTTCGTATCAGCAGCAGCCAGTTGAGAGCATTTAACAAAGTCAAAGGGTAACATGACATTTTTGAATGTATATTTTTATAAAAGGCAATTTAATTACTATGAAAGGTATTTTGAAGCTTTACTTGTCTTCCATGCACTATGACATCGATAGAAACAATTCCTCAAACAATAAGTATGACAAATTGATCAAGTTTTCAAAATGTCAACTGATGACAGTTAGATGTGTTCTCATTACTGAACTGTTCCCGTAGCTCAACTGTTCCCGTAACTGAACTGTTCCCGTAACTGAACTGTTCCCGTAACTGAACTGTTCCCGTAACTGATCTGTTCCCGTAACTGAACTGTTCCCGTAACTGAACTGTTCCCGTAACTGAACTGTTCCCGTAACTGAACTGTTCCCGTAACTGAACTGTTCTCGTAACTGAACTGTTCTCATAACTGATCTGTTCTCATAACTGAACAGTTCTCATAACTGAACCGCTCTCATAACTGAACCGTTCTCATAACTGAACTGTTCTTACAACTGAACTGTTCTCATAACTCAACTCAATGGTAGTGTTGTGAGCCCATTTTCAATTTGATACCTGCTACGTAACATTAACCATTTAACTGGAGCGATGATGTTAGAAACAGGTACTAAAAGTAATACAATAGCCTTTCAGTTGGTCAGACATACACTGTTTCCTGTTTCAATAACCGTTATGCTCCTTTTTATAAAAATTGACTAGAAAGATTAAAATACTTTTCAGACCTACATTAATGTGACCAAAACAATTTCAAAAAAGGCAATGTTCACATTGAATACCAAAGTGAATTAAGTTAAGGATAGTGTGATTACGTGAGCATGTGTGTTCAGCCTGCACTTGTTACCAGTAGTTGGTCAATGCTAAATAAGGAGCAGTCTTTAATGTACTGTATCTCTATAAATCAGTGAAAAGTGTTAACAATAATGAAAACCACATCAGTTCACTCACCTCAAGGTCTATAGATTTGACCCAATCACACACCCTTTCATTTGTCCACACAATGGGATCGCTCTCATTATCACTGCTTCGAGTTCTTCTATCTGTCAGCACCTGGTAGACACAGTAACAACTGTCACAATACTTCTACTGTTAACAAGTTTATCGTTACAACAATTTTGTCACCACATGAAACTATTTAAATCAAAAATAAAAAGTTGAAGAATCTGAGCGCAAAAAATAAAGCCAAGAAGTTGAATGGCACTAGCTTAAGTAAACATAAAACTGAAAGTGAGGAGCGACACTTGGCGAAATAAACTGAAGACATTGGTGATGATGGCGACGATGATTATGATGATGATGGTGGCAATGATGACCAATATGATAGCATTCATATGACGAACGAACGAAGAAGTCAGAAATGAGTAACAAGTAGGCCGTAGTCTTGTTCAATAGAGGGTAAACCAACAAAAATGAGTCAACAAAGAAACAGCGTTATCAGAAAATCTCGAATAATTTGAAAAGTAGATGTCCAAGCAAAAAATGGAAAATACCTTCTGAAAGCCCGTTCAAAACTCTATCTAACATATCAGTTTCACTAAATTTCGTAATATTTTCGAAAATTTTCAAATTTTGCATTTTTTTTAAAATAATTAACTCAAAAACGGTAAGTCTGAGAAAAAAATTGTTGCAGGCCATCTGAAAGGGCATATCTCAGAGAATTCACATGCAAATATTCACATCATTTTCTTTTCCCATTCAAAATGGCACCCCAGTACAACTGAAAATGGGTCAAAATGCACCAGATCCGCCATCTTGAAAGCAACTTCCGGAAACTCGGCATTGGATAATAGCTTGTTGCGGGAAACTAACACAAGAAAAATTTCAAAGCAATTGATCCCACAATGCGCCCTCTACAGGACAAAATGTTTTCGTCCCAACATTGAGCTGTGCATGCGCAATGGCTGCTATTTCTGCCATCTTTGATCGGAAATAAATGATTTCTAGCACATCTGTAGCACACCTCCGGTACAATAATCGTGTCAATTTTCAGCCATGTATGTCAAAAATTACAGCCTCTGCGAGCATTTGAACCTGAAATTGAAAACGAAATGGCCACCACATCTGCCATCTTGGATCTGATTATGACGAAAAACAATAAGCTTCCAGTACTTCTGGAACTACATCTTGCGTATAAATTTCGTGAGGATTGGATGACAATTGCGACCTGTATTGTGGGAAAAAAACAAGAAAATGAAAGCGCTCAGAGGAGCAACACTTGGCGAAATTAACCTTGAAAAGACGACGATGGAGATGACAACGATGACTATGATCATGATGATGGTAGCGATAATGAACAATATGATAACATTAATATGACGAATGAAGATGTCAGAAATGAGCAACAAATAGGCCATAGTCTTGTTCAATAGTGCTTGGAGGAGCGACAGGCCTTTATCCAGGATTTCAAAAATAGGGTGTCCAAAATGGGGTTCCCAATACTCCAGGGCGTCCATGATTCCGATGCATTAACCCCCCCACCCCCAGCAATCCCCCCAAACACACAGATGTTTTTAGAAAAAAATGCATAGACCAAGGTTTTTACATCTAAGTTTACAAAACAGCCTTCTGTAGTGAGCATTTTTACTAAAAAAAACTGTAGACCAAGACTATCCAATGCTATCAACCAAGTGTGAGCATAGCAACATTGTATATACTTTGTAGATACATTGTATATTTCTTCCTGCTTTGAAAAAGAGCCACCACTGTGAGTCTTCATAGGCTTCCTAGTAATCATTACAATGTGTGTGTCCAAACTTGAATGGTTCCTATTGATAGTGGGAGTCCAAATTATACATTGGGCGTCCTTGCCTGGGCGTCCATATTAGTGCTAGGGTGTCCATTTGGACGCCCAGGACGTACGCTGCATAAAGGCCTGAGGAGCAACACTTGGCGAAATTCACTGAAGACGACGATGGAGATGATGACTAAGATGACGATGGTGGCAGTGGTGGACAATGTGATAACATTCATATGACCAACATAGATGTCAGAAATCAGTACGAAATAGGCTACAGTCTTGTTCAATAGGAGGTAAACTAACAATAGTGTATCAAAATCGGTCAACAAAGGCACAGCGTTTTCAGGAAATTTTGAATAATTCAAAAAGTAGACATCCTAGCGAAAAATAGAAAATATCTTCTAAAATCCCGCTTAACACTCTAACAGGTAACTTTCGCACATTTCCGTAAAATTTTCCAAAAATTTGAAATTTTGTGGTTTTTTTTTGAAATTCAAAGTCAAATAACTCGAAAACGGCAAGTCTGAGAAAAAAATTGAAAGACTATACCCCAGAGAATTCACATGCAAAAATTCATGTCATATTCTTTTCACGTTTAAAATGACACCCCAGCACGACTGAAAATAGGTCAACATGCAATAGATCCGCCATCTTGAAAGGAACTTCCACTTTCTCAGCACGGTAAAATAGCTTGTTACAAAAAACCAAGCACTTGAAAACTTTCGAAGCAATTGGTCCAATAATGCGCACTCTATAGGATAAAATGTTTTTAGCCCGAAATCGAGGTGCACATGCATAATTGCCGATATTTCCGCCATCTTTAACCGGAAGTAAATGATTTGCGGCACACGCCTAGAGCACATCATAAGCAATAATTGTACCAACTTTCAGCTGTGTACGTAAAAAATTATAGCCTCCAAGAGCATTTGAATCTGAAATTGAAAGCCAAAATGGCCGCCCACATCCGATTATGACGAAAAACAATAGGGTTCCAGTACTTTTGGGAACTACATGTTGTGTGTAAATTTCGTGGGGATCGGACGAAAATTGCAACCCGTATCGTGCGAACAAAAAAAGAAACAAACTTGATGTCAGAGCAACATACTTGGCGAAAATTCTTTCGCCAAGTAAAAAAAAATTAGTCAGAGCAACACTACTACCAAGCTTAGAACGTCATACATTTGTATAAACATTCTACACTGAAAAAACATAATTTTCCTTCCTGCATCAACCATGTTTACCATGTTGACTGAAACATGAGGATGACATAAATCAACAAAAGTATTGTGACTGCCTGACATTAACTCACCTCCCTGTCGAAATTCAATCTCCTGAGTAATTCTACAGCATGTAAAATACTGATTTGGTGGAATTTTCGACTGATACCGAGGTATTTTTCTAAGTCCTTCTTGGCCATTGAGTTGAGCAGACGACCATCAATAAGCTGTGTTTGGAACATATCACTGTACTGAGGCAAGCCTATGTCTTGAATCCAACGATGAGCCACCCAAGTGTGGTCACTAAAGGCACACTTGGGGTACTTACTGAAACAAAAGTAAACTTGGAAAACTAGGCATTAGCACCTAAACTACTTCAGTGGTCATCTAAGAATTGCTGCTGCACATTGAACGTTTTCAATGCACACTTAACACCCATATTTGATTGATATGAAAACATTTGATTGATACGAAAACATTTGATTGATACGAAAACATGTGAATGATACGACAACATGTGATTGATACGAAAACATGTGATTGATACGAAAACATTTGATTGATACGAAAACATTTGATTGATACGAAAACATTTGATTGATACGAAAACATTTGATTGATACGAAAACATTTGATTGATACTAAAACATTTGGTTGATACGAAAACATTTGATAGATACGAAAACGTTTGATTGATACGAAAACGTTTGACTGATACGAAAACGTTTGACTGATACGAAAACATGTGAATAATACGAAAACACTTGATTGGATACGAAAACACTTGATTGATACGAAAGCATTTGATTGATATGAAAACCTGTGAATAATACGAAAACACTTGATTGGATACGAAAACACTTGATTGATACGAAAACATTTGATTGATACGAAAACCTGTGAATGATACGAAAACATTCGATTGGATACAAAAACACTTGATTGATACGAAAACGTTTGATTGATACGAAAACGTTTGATTGATACGAAAACGTTTGATTGATACGAAAACGTTTGATTGATGCGAAAACATACGATTGATGCGAAAACATTTGATTGATACGAAAACATGTGAATGATACGAAAACATGAGATTGATACGAAAACATACGATTGATACGAAAACATACGATTGACACGAAAACATTTGATTGACACGAAAACATTTGATTGACACGAAAACATGTGAATGACACGAAAACATGAGATTGATACGAAAACATTTGATTGATACCAAAACATTTGATTGATACCAAAACATATGATTGATACGAAAACATTTGATTGATACGAAAACATTTGATTGATACAAAAACATTTGATTGATACAAAAACATTGAGACTCAGGTTCGTCGGAATCCTGGTTTTACTGGAAAACAATCGAGAACTGCACAAAAGTGTCTCTTACTCCTCTGAGTTCGGTTTTACTAGTGAATGTAAGCAAGGGAATGAATGAGAGCCTGGATATAATGCCAAAGTGATTAATGGGGCTGTGCTCATATTATACATCTGAAAATGGAAAAGTGTCGCCATCTCCTCCACTTGGCAAAGCCCAATCTAAACAAGAGCAACGCGGAGCGTTGAAATGCGCCCATAATTGCACCGCATACGGTATCCTTCTAGGGTTGTTTATTGGTACCATAAAGTGGCCAGTAGAGGGCATACTTTGCAAAATGGAAAGGCATGGTCATTGTCTCCTCAATAGGCTAGGGGCAAAATGTGAGTAATCTTCATAATACAAGCACATCCTATACACCAGTTGCTTAAAGCACCACAGAAACATAGAATTAAAAACAAATTTACCA
>NMRA01000094.1:822839-838363 GCA_002633005.1 Phoronis australis | reverse complement strand
CATCGTCAACCGTCCTCTACATAGTAAGCACATACATACCAATTTTCACAATCATCCTTTGAGCGGTTTGGTTGATAGAGGGGTGGAAGCACAAAAACAGACTCGAAAACAGTAAAAATGGCCACTAGGTGGCGCAAACTATGTCGAATCCATCCGAAAACGGCAGGATAGCGTCATCTCACTACTAGGTGCCTACTTACCAAATTTCATGAAAATCCGTTCAGGACTTTTGAAGATACAAAGGTAAGCGTAAAAAACTAAAATTGCCACTAGGGGGCACACCGGTGGTCGGATCCGTCCGAAAGTTCGCACATGCCGTCCCATTCATAAATGGAACACATGTGCCAAATTTCATGAACGTATGTCAAAGGGTTTTGGAGATAGAGCAGCGGACGCCGGACGCCAGACGCCGGACGGACGCCGCCCGGACGGACGGACGGACGGACGGACGGACGGACAGAGATGACGGCATAATGCGTCCACATATAAATATGTGGGCGCATAAAAATAATACTGCCACTAAGGGCACAGCAGTAGTCAGATATGTGAGAAAGTCATTGTCATATATTTACATTCATAGAGAAACACTTGACAATTTTCATAAAGATTGTGCAAGGGGTTGAGATACAGCTGCAGAATAAAGATGCAAAAGTTTAATTACCACTAGGAGCACCGCTGTAGTTAGACACATTGAAAATCAGTGTCGGGCATTGTCTGGGAAAGCACACAACTGTCCAGTATACTGATCCTTAGAGCCGTTTGGCAGATGGATACGTCGATGCCACAACAATAAAAACAGGTGGTGCAGTTTACATCAAATCCGTCCGAAAATGGGAAGGTGTTGTCAACTAGTTAATAAGAAATCTAATGCCAAATTTCATGAAGATCAGTCATGGAACTCTGAAGATACAGAGGCAAACAGGGGTAGTCTGATCCATCCAAAAGTCATCGCCATTCATCCTAAGCTCCAAAGAAACACCTTTCTCCCAACTTTCTTGAAAATCTTCGAAGTGGTTTTGGAGATACAGTTCACGGCATATATATTAATTCACAGACATGACTAATTGTGCACAGTAGACACTAACTGCAGTGCGCATCAATTATTTGAGATTTCTTTTACATTTACCATTTTTCTGGTTCCCTGAGATCATCCAAAGCTAAGCGTAGCTTGCGCCTATGAATAGTATTAGAGATACCAAGAGCTGAGCCCAACTCACTGTCACTAAGACCCAGCAGCACCTGCAGAGAACAGAGCAGAAACGATGAGTGTAGAGAAGCTGTCACGTTGGATGAATAGTAAATGTAAAGACAAAGCATGCAACTGATTATTGCATACTAAGGGAAGATTTGACCCACAATGAGTGAAAGACCATAACGAAAAATGAATCTAATAAAATCTCTGGGCTTCAGGGATTCTACAAACTGGACAGGGTATTATCAGTTATTTGAAAAGGCAAGGTCGTTAAAAGAGCAAAACTTCTTGTTAAGAAGCTTACAGTCAAGCGACCTAATGTCAGATATTTTGGCACATTATCCATCATATTTCATTGAAAATATTATGGGTTGTGGTGAATTGAATTCTTTAATATTGAAATGAAAACTTACCTTTAAGGAATTGTTCCGTTACTAAATCTTGTCACCGCAAGCCATATTTATGTTCTGACCGATCCTTAAAGAACATGACCAATACACCCTTAATGAACCTAAATTTCAGAGTAAAAGCAGAGCATGACACGCACTCATTTCACCCATTCCAACACTGACAATTCACATGACCCAGCCTCACCTTTCCACTCTTGATATTTTCTGCACACATTCCCCCATAGACAGGCATGTTCATAGTGATCTCCAACCAGGCTAGTACCTGACTAGCTTTCCACAGCCCGGGGGGTACTCCGTTCATCTGCTCCACTACCTTCAACTTCTCTTGATAGTTTTCTTGGTTTAGCGTTGCAAGACGAAAAGTTCCAGACAAAAGGCTCTCTTGACCTGCAATGACACAACAGAATAGTGTGTGCCATAATATCTACAATTCAACAGACCTTAACGCCGCATCTTTGTTAAATTAGTACACAGCAACGGAATATCATGGTTATTTCAGCTCATGAGAGCCAATGTCCAACTGATGTTGAAACCTACAGAATTCTTCCTGCATGGTATTCCTAAATAAACTGTCCCCAAAACAGTACACATTGGTACAACAGGGCTGATGTATACAAGAAAGCAGTACACTTTGGTAAAAGGAGGCAACATCAGAGCAGCATAGTCATACTTAAACTGGAGGTGAACATAAACCGGTCATGCAAACCTAACATAAATGGAGGTCCAACTACCCACGAACAATTCACGTTTCCTAAAATTCCCAGACAAAACACACAAAGATCTAAAAAAAAAATAAAAAACACTGGTTCAACCAATATGGCAATAAAATTCAGTAGACTTCAGTCTCATACAGGGTTATGGGGTAAACATGTCTGAATTTTAAGGAATTATGAGAAAAAACATTTTAAAAAAATTATGCATACCACAAATACATGTGCATCATTCAACACTATTCGTTTCAGCCTGGGAAACTAAGTAGTAAACATCACTAGCATTGTTCACATTGGCTGCACTTGGCTCACTTCACTGACATCGGATTGGTTTGTAAGCCGAAGGTCGTCATCGAGAAACAATCAGATGTCTTAACCGGTGGACACAGCAGTATTGGTGAAGTCAATCAAGTGCTGTCATCATGTTAACAAGATGACCCAAAATGTGCTTTTTAGATTTTTTAGAATAGAAAAAGGTAGCAAACTATCCACGATCATGAGCAGATCATATTGGTCTCAGTCTTAAACTTAAATAGCACTACATACCTCTGTCTTAAACTTAAATAGCACTATATACCTCTGTCTCAAACTTAAATAGCACTGCGAACCACAATGATTATCGTTCTTAAAAACAAAAAAGTTAAATTTAATGGCACCACAGACCTGAGCCACAAGCAACAAGAGCTTAAGTTCAAATGACTGGCAGAGGTCTATCCTGAGTAAACATTAGTGGCTTAAGTCACCACCGGCAACCTGGACCCAAACTGGTGAATAATGGGATTGGCCCTAGTCAGGTAAGCATCCTCTACTGGACAGCAGTTTGATGTATTGACATCCAGGAAATTGTCTGGGTTGTTTTTAACCAGGAAATAATATTTATTCCAAGAAAACAGTACACCTGCACTCCCTTAGCACCTTCACTCACCCAACACAGAGGGGCCGCTCTACAGCACCTTCACTCGCCCAACACAGAGGGGCCGCTCTACAGCACCTTCACTCACCCAACATAGAGGGGCCGTTCTATAGCATCTTCACTCATACCTTCTAACATAGAGGGGCAATCTACAGCCAATGACCTCCTGTTGCGTGACTTGGTGAACACTCTCGACAGTGACCCTGCCAGCAATGTCTTCATATTTTTCTTCTTGTTCACTTTGTCAGTGTTACGGAGGTCGTCTGCAGAGTTAGTGAGTACATAAGTATGTGACAGGTTCTCTATACTGCAGTCTCTAGGAGTGGCAGTGCCTGGAAATAATACGCAACAGTATGTAGTGTAATGCAGGAGGTTCTTCTCTAGTGTTTAAACCAGACAGTGTAAATCATGACGGTAGATAGATGACTTAGAGCTCTGACTGAGCTATTACAAGTCAATTGTATTGTGACAGCCTTGGTCAGAGTGCACATCTGTATGACTGGTGCTACATGACACCTCTCAACAACTATGAATGCTTCCAACTGGTTGGACTGGTATAAGCTGCACTTACCACAATAACTGATGGAACAGAGATGAGCGTTAGTAACTACCATGGTCTGTTTGTGGCAACATTCTTTCCCTGCCCATCTTAGCCATGCTCATTATATAAAACTAAATCCATCATTGAAAACTGAACTTTTTTATTGTTTGAATGGCAAAAATTGGTTAACTACCAGTACAACAGAGGATAAGTGAAATATTGCACATTTCAACTGTATATGTTGCCACATATATTGTGTAACTTGCCACAGTAACTGTCATGGAGCAAGTTGACTTGTCTACACAGTACCACAAAGAATGTAGCAAAATTTGAATGGGGGAGCACAGTCTGTCCCCAGTCATCAAACAAAAGAGAGTGGTAAAAATACAGATGCCTTTTATACACTGTGGTTTTATGCCAACAACTATAATGGACCGGTTTCCAGCAGCTTACAACAAACTCATCAAAATATCTAATCCATTTGTGTCAGTGTTTTAACTCTTCAAGAACAAAGAACCAAAGTCAATACGGAATCCTTTAGTATGGCTCACCCATGGATTCATCGCTTCGTTGACTACGAGTAGTATTAGTAGAGTATTCTTGATAAGGTGGGGGCATTTCAGCGCCACCTACAGGCTGAGATGTTGATGAACGTCGCCGCTCACTGGTCTCTTTCAAGTCATTATTTAACTGAGCCATCTGTTGTCGACTCTGCAAGATACATACACACCGGTGACCTAAAGTCGTGAATATAAGCATAATAAGCAGCTGATTGTCATACTACCCAATGTCTGTTAGCAACTGCTCACATGATGTCATAGACATATATCAGCCTTCACAAATATACGTGTTTTGACAATCTTAATCCTTGTTTGTCTCTGTAAGCAGAGTTTTGAAACGGTCGCTGATATCGCTGGACACTTTGAATGAGGCCCTAAAGTCGTGACCATTTCGTTAATAGACAGAAATGCACGAAGTAAAACCGCACAGATCAATTACAGTGCTTGCAGTTACTCTAGATGACATAAAAACGCATTGCATTGTTTATTAATTCAGTTTTAATCGAAATAAATTATGCGTTTTCCACCCAACTTTGATGTGCACAGACGTTTTCAATGAGGTTGTTCACGTAAAACGCTAAGAACCCACCATCAATTATCGCTCTGTATTTTATTGCTTTGGCCTTTTTATTGCTTTGGCCTTACAAAACTTTATCGACCCTGGGACATTTTGATACATTGTACAAGCTACCCCTGGAGCGCGTGTTTGAGTAAACCTGAACGATGAATATTTTCGAAAATATATTCCAAAAATGCACAAAAAATGGATTAGTGAAATATGCTGTTTTTAAGATACATTTGAAAAAAGAAGCCACTGACTTTGTTATCATATTGTGAATACCAATACGTCCGGGTATTCGTTTGATGTTCGTAAGCAGACGAACGCTGGAAACTTCAATGCCAGATATCGCGGGACTGCGCAGAAGAGGAAATAAGATCGTTCACGACTTTAGGACCTCTGACGGTACAAATGAAAAATCTCACCTATTTCGGACAAAAAGTTGCCAAAATTGACCCTTTATCATTTTTGAAGGCTTTTAAGTTGTGAATGCCCACATTTTCTCAAAAATTGTTTGATGGAAGCCATGTTGTATAATTTAAAGCGTTTCTTTGGTGATACCTATCATTTAAGAAAACACCAAAAAAAATTTCACTTGTCCACTATATTCTGTCCTAAATAGGTCAGATTTTACAGTAATTGGTGTCACAAGGCATGCAATATCACTGCATGAACATTTAGAAGCCAGGATAAGATACTAAGGTAAGGTGCCAATCCTTAAAGCAAACACACTCATGGTAAGCTACATTCTTAACCCATTACTACGCCTTCAAGTGACACCATGCCTTCATTAAGGGCAGGCTCTAAGACGTTTTGGGGCACATTAACTCCTCGCGGCATCAGAGTAACATCCTACACGGCCACAAAATGCTACATGACCTAGTTTTGTATGCATGCTAGACCTCTCGATTAAAATAGTCACTATCTGAAATAACGCCCATTTTCATGAACTAATCCATTACCCATGAAACAATGAGGTCCTGCTATGCATATCTCATGAATGACCTTTATAGCAGGCTTAAGGCCAGCTCATAATAATTCCACAAATAATCTTCCAGCCTAACGACTGAGACATGGTGATGTGGGACAATGTCCACCTGGATTCAGTTGATGTCCAGTGCATGAAACTTCTGTTTACCAGCACCATGCTATTTCAATGTCATGTGTAAATAGTCACTACGTCTTTACTACTGTCCACATTTAACAAACACTGAGAAGCGTGTTGACCTTGACCTCACCTGTTGTAGATCCTGCTCCAGACTCCTGACAGTCTGTTCCTTGAGGTCTAATTGACCCCTGAGGATCACCGCTCGTTCTGTTGCCTCGCGTGCACGTTTCAAAATCTCCCATTTCTCATTCTCACACTCCTCCTTCTCCAAGGCTAGCTGTCAACAGAGGGCAGCACCATTAGTCAACAGAAGCACATGTACAGGGGAGTGACACAGCTTACAATTGTCAACACAAGTACAAGGGCTGTATGACACCTTTGATGTGTCAACAGAAGGAAGTTACAGATGACTGACATTTAATGTGGGCGGCAGAAGCACAAGTACAAGAGATGGTGACAGCTCATTCACAAATATATGTTCAGTCAAACAGTTGGACAATAACAGCCAACATTAATGAATAAATTAACTCAGGCTACTTCTGAAACAAAAAAAGTTGCTCATACTACTAAATGTGCAGAATTGACCAGAGCTATATGCCTTTATGTGAAACTGAGCCAACAATGAGAGCTATGTGCCCTAACATCTAGAACTGAGTCAGCAATGTGAGCAATGCGCCCTTATGTCAAACTGAGCCACCAGACATCTCACCTGTTTGATAGTTTCATCACTCTCCTTCATCCTCTCTTCATAGTTTCGTATGAAGTCTCTCAACTCAGACTCCTTGTCTTCTAGAGTACCGTACAACTGTTTCATCTGATTGAGCAAGTCTAGCTTCTCCGACTTGAGCCGTTTCCTGTCCGACTTCATGGCTGGGGAAGAGAGATAACCAGCCTAATACAGGTTCACAGGGCCTGTCAGCAAATGAGACATGGATGGCTTCATGGTAAGAGAGGGGCCCTCAACACAGGTACAGCAGATCACAATGCCTGAATAACGAAAGTGGTGAAGCAGGGCATGCAGGCTCCAAGTGAGGTACTAATGGCAGTGAGTGAGCTGAGCATAGCATGAGTAACTATAGCAACTATGAACATGAAATACAGACATTAGATAACCACAGGATTCTGACAAGCTTACTCCTTGTAAATTATGCCACTTGAAGGCACTGCACCAGTCTTGTTGTGGGAGACCCTATGTACTGACACAGATCAGGCCAGTCAGCGATGGCAGCTGAAAGTGGAGCTAGGTACAGCTACCACTGCTTGCCACACTAGACACTGCATCACAACCTGTGATCAAACCACCAACACACTCACGCTTGGTTAACCCCCAACCTTGATTTTAATAATTTTTCTCAAATAAAAAAACACACTTCATTAACCTGAGCGAGTATGGTATGCAGACCATTGGAGTCAATCTGAAAAAGTAGCAGAAATCAAAGAATTGCATGCATGCCTCTCACAGGTGTGAAAACTCGTTAGGAAAATGTCTGCTCATACAGGTAAGATGTGTCTAGACATCAGTAAAGATGAGTGAGTTCAAGCACCTGGATGAAATTCTCTGTCAGAGGTCATGTCAATGGTTCATTATTGAAGTAAAACAATCCAACCCATTACACTGGTGTTAGTGTCAGAGGTCATGTCAATGGTTCATTATTGAAGTAAAACAATCCAACCCATTACACTGGTGTTAGTGTCAGAGGTCATGTCACTGGTTCATTATTGAAGTAAAACAATCCAACCCATTACACTGGTGTTAGTGTGGGAGGTCCTCATTACTTATGTAACACGTGATATCAATAACTACCAACCAACAAACAACTCTTTAAGGCTATGTAGGACTCTAGAAAAATTTCCAAATGTGGCTACCATTGGAGCCTTGAGTGCCTTGAAACAGTAAGGCAGTAACTAAGAGATAATCAGTGATCTGTACTTCTACTGAAGGTTCCTCTTTAAGAGTTGACAACGGTATAGAGACTCTTTCACACAATCACAACTTGAGACATTGTTTTTCGCATGAATTATACCCCATAACACAACACTGGTGAAGAAGATGTGTGCCAGTTTCCAGTTCCAAGACTCAATTCAAACTGAGTTATGAAACTTGAGATAATTATCGAGATTTCACAGAAAAGTTTTTAATTTAAATGGATACACCCTATTGTGAATCATATCCATGTTTAAATTTTCAATTTTCATTTTGAAGTTAGAATTTGGAAATGCAGATTATTGTATCACAGTTGGAACTGAAATTGAAAAATGAAATTTTGGGAGCCATTACATCGTTCAATTTTGCAATATTGACATGGCCATGAAAAATTATCATTTGCTAAAACAAGTCAATTTTAAATTTCAATTATCAGACACACATAATGACGTGAAAAAAATTAACAATCAACACAGTCTAAAAATAAAAGCCCACGATTAGTAAATGGACAATGCAAACTGGCCACAAGGAGGCGCCCTTAATGAGCAGGAGTGTAGTAATCTGTATGTTATTAGCTGAATGGGAAACGCAGTGATTACTTGGTTTCACAAGTTTCAGCTATCCCACTTGACAGTCCTCTCCGTGGGGGTTCCTGTAGTTGCCCATACAAATGTATCTGGCGTAATAAAAACTCTCCTTATACTCATTAACAATTAAACTATTCCATTAGCCAATACCGAGAAACAAAGCATTCTTTCTGAAATTATTTCGCCAGCAAGAACTAGGCCTTAATTCATGGCTATTCAAGCTAAGTCAGTTAACTTTGCCAGAGAGTCCAGTGGAAAATTGGAAATTTATTTACTAAACTCTAATTGTGTACAAATTTCAGTATTTCACGTTTCCACTTTATGAAAGTTTCGTAGTCACTACCACAGGCAACAATGGAGGATTTGATCCTTCTGAAACAGTCACTACCACAGGCAACAATGGGGGATTTGATCCTGCTGAAACAGTGGATTTTTGCTTAGATCTTCCACTTTGTAGCCAACTGAGGTTTACGTTACTTGTTCCCCAGTCGAAATTTTATTTTCAATGTTTTAGCCACTTGTCAGAATATCCTAAACGCATAGCAATTCATTTTAATTATTTTGATATTGCATGTCCATTGTTGTATATATTTTTGCCCAGGTTTCACTTCCTGTCAAACGCACGTGGCTGGTCGAATACATGGTCTTGCTATTCAACCATTCCTGAATGAATCACCTCCGACTTTGCAGCAAATCTAAAATGCCAGAGGGTCACTCCAGATCGTCCCAAATGCAGATTTTTGCCTCCAGAATTCGTTAGTATTACCTCAACGGAAGCTGGTGATTTCTTTATAACATGTTTTAATGCCCGAATAACTGTTGAAATTACGCAAAACTATGTCTATAGTATTAGAAAGCAACTCTGTACGATGCGACACATTAGGCACAGTTGTTGAGGATAAGGTTATATAGGATCATATCAACAAAATATGGACAACACTGTAGATTTGTAACTCAGTAAAAGTTATATTTTCTGAAAGTAAAAAGCCTGAAGAAGCGATTTTTGACTTGATAACAATCTGGCATTAACTGGATTGTATGACCAGTTGGTTTTAGTAAAAGTTAGCAAAAAGAAAGGTACATCCAAGACGAAACCTCAGAAATGCTGCTGAGTTTTCTAAATTATCTGTTTGTTTGCCAATCAATTATTGTACCATTTGTATTTTTTTAATCAAAGTCCTGTGTATATATTGCAAAGGTGGAACACATAAAGTATACTGATACCTAAAAGACCAACATGAATTTGATCAGCTATTCTGTGATGGCATGTTACAATAGTTTTCGTGGATCCAACATAAATTTAAGATAATAAGACATTGATGGCAAATTGTGGCAGCATGGTTCTAAGACCTACCCACGAGAGTCTCTTTGGCCCGCGCCAGCTCCTGGTTTGTCTGTAGTAATTCCAGTTTGTACTCATTGACCCCAGGCTGCTGGTCAGAGGTCTTTGCAGAGCGCAGCTCACTGACCTGTCGCTGAAGGTTGCAGAGCTGCTGCTCAAGACAAGAGTTGTGTTCCAACAGGGCCTTCATGTCCACGTCATCTGTGTATTTAGCTGGGGCACTCACTGCAACAGACAAGGGGGAAACATTTTAAGTAATTTGGAATGATTACCTGATGTATTTGCAAAAGAATAATGATATGGCAAACATTTTGAGCAAAATTACTGCAGCCCCATCCACATCTGGTCACCTTGGCTGCCTAATTTAATGCATATTTTTCCACTTTCAAAAGTCAGAATTGTAAAGACTTGTTTTTATGATGCGTTATGAAGTTCACAATATATTCCAGTTGTCCTTTCTGCAATACAGTTTTAATAAACTGCACTGACAAATGCGATCACTTAAGACACAGATACAGATAGGAGTCACTTTCTGTTGGTAATGTGCACCTTTTCTAAAGGAGCAATCTAAAAATATCTGTGGTGAATTTATCCAGTATAATTAAACACTCAGTCGTGTGCTGCAGTTCATAGTGTCTTGCCAGAAAATTGAGATGACGCAATTCTTTACAAGATATCGTCATGCATTACAACTGGAGCACATGATCACACAACCCCCTCTAGCGAGTGGTCTTGGGTCTACACAACCTTGTCCCACTCAAAATTTGTACCTGTTATTTGAAATCTGAAGTGATTGAACTGATATGTTTTGTTTGAACAGTACGCCTAATTGGGTGAAGTGTTGGACAGTAATGAATACTAAGACCAAGGAGACACAGTGTTACAAGTGTCTGACTGAGTCACAGTTACACATTCACAAGGATGTCCTGAAACACAATCCAATGGGATNTAACAGAAGCTGATCTAACACTACCGGGTTTATATACATTGACATTTATACCAGCCTCCGATAAGACGTTTCGGATCCATCGCCGTACAGTATCACCTGTGGCTGCTTTATACGGTCTAGTAACAGTAAGAAATAGTGCTTTACATGACCCCCGATAGTCTAGAGTACGTTTTAAGTATACAGTCAAATAATGATAAATGCACAACCGCTTATCTGACGGAAAAGCTTTCAGGTGTAACAGTTCAGGTTTATAATTAAGACGGCCTTGTTTAAGATCCTTGCTTGCAATGGTAAAGGTAAATTTAGAGGCTGAAATGTTCATGGAATCTACGTTAAGGGCAGAGATGATCTGCGGACGTTGTCCGGTGAGAATTAGTAACTTGCGCGAAAAAACCTTCCAAAGGAAAAACACGTCTTCCCCTAGAAGATAAGTCCGTGGAATGGTCCGCTTTGCGCATGTCCGTATCTCATGGTAGTACTCGGGGGAATTCTGGGAGGAATAAAACTATGAAATAGGTGCATGCATGGAATATCAGTACTGGGAAGAAATGTTTTTCTTACTATAGATTTCCATTTAACCTTTGTACTGGGAAATTAATGACCTGTGTTGATGCTCCAACACAACTCTCACATACTGATAACCTCATCATTTTTGTTGGCACACAATTGTACAACATTTCAAATCACCACCTTGGTTATAAGTCAATATTGCGATAGGCATATTTGCCCCAGCTTTGCAGAGCATAACGCCTGTAATTCAAGCCATCAGACTAAGGCTACTGGAGCCAGTGATTAATGAACAAATCATGTTCAGGTACAATTAGTTGAACACATGTGCTCTACCAACTGACCAGAGAGACGAGGCAGTCTCAAACATGAATCTGTAAGTAGCCAGGCACACCTACCAAGACACCATGTAAGATCCACCCCTGGGCTGAGGGTTTACAATTAATGATTGAATGTATCATTGAACCACATGTTGCCAAAATGCATGACATATAGTTTTTAAAAACAAAATAAGGTAGCTCTTGCTCCCTGTCAGCTATTCCACCACATACAGTTAAACTAAAATTGAAAACTATGTGTGATGACGACACTGGTTCACCCTACATTTCACAATTTGCTCTCATGACCATCAGCAGGTAATGAAAAGGAAATCCATCATGTCAGTAATACAGGAAATGCTTTTGTAAGGAAAATGCCCTTTTCTCAAATGCACCTTGTGAAATTCTCATATTTTCTTGGCAAATAAAGCTGCAATATGCCTAAAGTATGCATTTGGGTTAACATGACCCCAGGGTTAACATGACCCCAGGGCGCTTCAAGTTGAATTAAAAAATAGAGAGAGGATGTTAAGCCGAGCATGGCGTTTGACCTTAAAATTTTTTAAAATTCAGAGATTGGAGATTACCCAAACAGTGGAACCACTCGCACAAATGCCTTGTAACCATTTTCTGCGCACAAATACCCTAATACTAGGATGGACGTGAACTAAAAGAACTATTTGACACCTCCTTCAGTAAAATATAGGCACTTCCTGCCTGATGATGGGAAGTGACACTATTTCACATCTCCTGCCAGTAAAATGTGGGCACTTTCTGCTTGATGATGGCAAGTGACACTATTTCACATCTCCTGCAGTAAAATGTAGGCACTTTCTGCCAGATGATGCTATTAGTGATGCTCAAATTGAATGTTAGTTTCCAAAGGGTTAGTGAGTTGTGTACATTTAGGAGCTAAAATTCTTGTGACTAACTCCTACGCTAGCATTTGTGGTTTTGTAACCCCCAACACCTAAGTGAGCATAAGCCAGACTGTGACTAACCCATTCTAATCAATTCACAAATTAATGTGCATGCCTTAGCCACAATGTTGAAGAAAACCTATTCTAATTTCTGTTATAATGCATCAATTTTAAAATTTCAAAGATGGCTACTATTTACTATTCGATTTTAAAAACAGTCGTTTTGATGTTTCCTTACTCATTGTTTGTTTTTTGACTTTGAAACAGTCGCTAAATAGCCGTATAGGTTTACAACAATAATTATCTTATCCAACATGTTCAGCCAAGTCCCCATTAGTTCACTTCAATCCGTGACCGCGCCATCAAGCATTTGATTTGCCCAGGAATTCGCTGGATACTCCGGGTAAAACAGTGAATGCTTTCTCATACACAGATTTGCCTAAGGGAGATGGGCGTTCACAAAGGATTTGTTAATTTTAAGAAATTCTGAATTGTATGAATTGTGGATGGGTGGTAAGCCGAGCATTGGTGGACATAGGTGTTATCATGAGCAAGTACAGTAGTGAAGAAACACTCCTGAATTGAAGAATATTATTATAAATACCAACCTAATAGTTACACTATTTGCGGAAACAAACACAATATCATCGTTAGTATGTCTGTTCTTACAATTTACTATAATTTCACCATTAATATCTCTGATATTACAATTCACTTCTAATCACCAATAGTATCTCTGTTATTACAAATGACTACAATATCACTGTTAGTGTCTCTGTTATTAAAATTGACTACAATATCCCTGTTAGTGTCTCAGTTACTACAACTGACTACAATATCATTATTATTGTCTTTGTTATTACAACTCACTACAACATGGCTGTTCATGTACTGTTTATACAAGTCACTAAAATGTCACTGGTAGTGTTTCAGTCTGTTATTAAAATTCACAATATCAACATTAGAGCTTCTGTTATTACAATTTACTACAATATCAGTACAGTGTCTATGTTATTACACTTCACTATAATTCCAAGTTGAAATGTACCAAAATCTTTCCTGTATAAATATAAAATATACACTTTTAAAATGAAACAACACATTTTGAAAATGACACTAGAGGGTAACAACTTATTTATATCAGCGGAGAAAATCACGCAATATTCAAAACACATACATAGAATTCCATCCAAATCATCCAGTTTTGTTAATGTTCAGGAAAATTGTGAGAGAAAAGTAAGTGCAGAATATTAGAGAATATACAAACATCTTTACTTCCAACTTTTGCCAAATTCTCAACAAAAACCAAATTGATAACTTATACACAATGACCTCAAAACAAATCATAAATGTTTGGCCACAAATTTTCCAAGAAGCACAAACTCCCTGCTTTAAACATTTTGATGTTTGGAAGTTCAACACATATGTTCATGCCAGTGCATTCTGACTGCAATGAATTTATAGCCTGCCTTCTTTTAGTAGCTTCCAAGGAACTTAACTGAACAGCGGCCATATTCTGAAGGCTTTCTTGTGCCACAGAGAAACGCATTCTTCTCTTTCAAGATAATATTACATTTTGACCAAAAAATGTCAGCGGAAAAAAAAACTTGGCCTAAGGTTAGAATGAATCAGCCAAAAAGCCACACAGAATCAAAGGGGGTGGTTTCTGCTTGTGATTCTTAAAGGCTTGTAAATGAAAATCACATGTTAGGCCAGCACAAAGCCAAGGACAGTGACCAGTCACTGGGTGATCTGTCAACACTGTGTTCTAATGATGTAAACAGTAGAAGATTACTAATGTCAACAGATGACTAACAGCCTGAGTGATGTACAACCACAAGCACAGCATTATCTTGCTAACTGTTAGCCCTACAACAGAATTGTGTGATTTTTCAGTCATTTTGCTCCAAAACAATTGCAACAAAGCAATCCGTATCTACTTACTTCCAATATCTGTTTATCTTGGTGGAAATAATGTTGTCAGTTGTGGATAATTTTGAAGACTATTTAGAAATTGAAGAAATGTCCATAACGAGAACAAAATAGACCAGTTTATGACAACTGCAGGCCCAAAAGATCGGTTATATCAGTAATCAATCAATAATCATTTGTTTTAGTGACCTGTAGCAATTGCAACCCAGCCACAAATGGGGCGTAGAAGTCACCATTTCCAAAGAGAATGAACAAGTTATAGATACCGTGGGCTTAGTAGACCAGTTTATAGTAACTGCAGGCTCAGTAGACAAGTTTATAGTAACTGCAGACTCAGTACATGGGCAGCGTACCAAAGGGGGCTAGGGGCAATAGCCCCACTTTTTTTGGTGCTGCGCCGCCCATGGTCTATGGGCGGGGCACCACAGTGGGGCTGGAGGGGCTATACCCCCACTTTTTTCAGTGCTGCGCTGCCCATGCAGTAGACTGTTTGTAGTAAATGTAGGCTCAGGAGACCAGTTTATTGACTGCAGGCTCAGGAGACAAGTTTATAGTAACTGTAGGTTCATTAGACCAGTTTATAATAACTGAAGGCTCAGCAGACCAGTTTATAGTAACTGCAAGCTCAGTAGACAAGTTTATAATAACTGAAGGCTGCGAAGACTTTATAGTAACTGTAGGCTAAGTAGACCAGTTTATAATAACTGCATACTCAGTAGACAACTTAAGGATATTTCTAACCTTATTCACAAAAATTGGCCATTTTTACACAATTTCACTTGTGTCTAGCAAAATACCTTATCTTCATTCTCGGGGAACTTCAAATACGAAATATATACTGCGTAGCAAGAAAAAAAAGATTTAGCAGAACCACCTTGGAACCACACAACCGCGTGGATATTTGTTTAGCACTTATCCAAGGTCAAAGGTTAAAGGGCTTTCAAGTAAATCGAGTCTCCCGCCAGGTACAGAACAGCTTCGGTATACCCTCAGTCCTTTCATTCACAAATTCGCCATAACATTGAACCAACGAGGTGTGGTTATGATAGAATG
>NMRA01000094.1:788025-806508 GCA_002633005.1 Phoronis australis | reverse complement strand
GCCCTCCCCTGATTTTTTGGATTCGCCAATTTAACCAACCAGGGCGTTAACCCGAACGATTACGGTAATATACATTCACAAAACGTAATCAGAGTGGCGTAGATTTTAACACGAGACATTATTCCAACTATAAACTGAGACCAAAGGTCGAAGCCAAGACACGGAATAATGTCGAGTAGATATTACTTCATCTTCACTAATCGAGGTACGTTTTGTATTTATCCTGTACTCTTCGATTTCTTAAGTTTCTTTCATTATTTCAGATTTTTTAAGATAATTCAGCCAGACACTTGACACAGCGAATTACATCCTATATGTATGTACTTGTGCATTATGTTACAAGTTTTCTATAATAAAAGAAAACAGTTTTAAATGTAATGATCTATTACCATATTCGCCCTAATAAGTGCCCAGGATGCTTAGAAAAATGCGCTTCAGAAAAGGGGGCACTTATTATAGCCCAAAAGTGGTTGAAACCCGGTCTCGGAAACAGATGAAATCATAAGCTAGAATTCATCAAATTTATGCTCTGTGACACATCTGTAACCAATGAGTTTCTACAAAACTGCAGTGCATTGTTATCTGATAACTTAATTGTTAAATTACGAGAACTTTTCTGAAAATCCCAGTGCCAAAACTTGCCGACCGATGCGTTGCTGCCTCGCGATCGCCGACAGGTCAATCTGAATTCTTGAGTAAAAATATAGTTTCGACTCAACAAATTACCTGAAGTCCTCCTAAGTTTTCAAAATAGCATCCCTAAGATTTTTAAGTTCCTGTGATCAGTCGGGATTAACTGCATATTAAGTCTAAATCAGCACTAATTGTACTCCGCAACACGAGAAAAATCTCTGGACAAACACACGTTGTTGTCACGTGATGTTTGTTTCGAAGTTCGTCTGTGTATTGCGTGAGTGAGTGAGCGAGTGTTATCAGAGCTCATTTGTAATGATCTAGGTATGCATTGTAACTAAGGAAATTAACACAAGCAGTAAAGCAGAATGTGTTTTATTTAAAACTTGTTGATCTCATCTGCTATAAAACGTCTGAGAATTGTCTCGATAAGGCCGATGTCATTGAGTAGCCGGGTGACTGGATGAGTGACAGGCGGTGTAAGGGTACGGAAGTGTTCACTATCAGTGAGTTATTCCGACATAAAAAAAACAATTATGACTAATGTAATAATTTCCCCTTAAAAATAACGCAAAAGTATTTTACGGCATTAGAAACTTTCGGAAATAAGTGCCAGTATTTATTTCTTGCCGATGCTATGCTATCCGTTTCATGAATAGACAATTTATGTTCCCGAAGACTGATCTACGATGACACGTACTTGCATGTAGCGGGGCTTGGACCTGGCCACCTGCTTTTAACTGAACAAAGGTCAAGTTTTTATTAGTCTTTGATTCGTGGTTTTCAAGACTGTGCAAAGAAATTTGAATTCCTGTCGAGGGAGAAGATGTACCGGAAAGATACACAATCTTTGACAAGTACGCTGCATCTCTTCTGAAAGGCCAGACCATAATAGGACACGTTCCTCGCAAGATCAGCAAAACTGCGTTCTTTTTGAAGCAAGGCAGATTAGTTTGAAGTGTATATGCTAAATACCGACATAGCAGCGAAGCTCGTGCTCTACAAATTCCGCGCACAATGATTTTTTCAGGCTGTCGGATCTTATTGATAAATTGAAGACGTTACTGTAGAATTTTAGAACTGTAGGTAAGGCATTTTTCGCATGTACACGGCTTTCATGGACTGGGCGCTTATTTTAGCAAAGTCTGAAAACGCGTGGGGGCGCTTATAGGGGCATGGGCACTTATTAGGGCGAATACAGTACTTGAAAAGAGATAATGAAGATGAAAACAACGGTAATTGTGCATTGAACTTTTAACTTTTCCTGAAAATAATTAAATAACAATATTTAACATTGTAGTTACCAAGGAATCGGCGCCCGAGTTACAGACTATATGATATTTAGCAACTAAAACTGAGACAGAAGTGTCATATAATTAAAATAGTTTTGTACCAGTATGTTAAGTTTGGGACGCATATTGAGCGTTATTGATACTGCTGCAACTTTATTACTTTAAATTATTTTGGGAAAGTTTGATGATCGAACAGGTAAACGACATTGCGTCGACATTAACCTACCTTTTGATCTTTCCATGTAAGAAGGCACTGTTAAAGTAGTCACACGAGTGCAATACCGAAAACGATACAGCATGGCCCAATTGCGCTCAACTTATTCAACGCATAGGGATAAAAAATATCAAACCCTCCAGTTATTAATATCTAGTTAGTAGTATTAATATAGCACATTAAATTTTCCAGTTAGTAGTATCTATTAGTACTGTATTCAAGCCCACTACATCAAAACCAGAGTTAGTAGCATCTAGTTATGTAGTCACAAGACATCAAAATAGTTTGCACTTTCTAGTCAATAGCATAAACAGACCATGTCAAACCTTGATAATTTTATTAACAGACCAGATCGAATCAGTATTTTCTAATTCGTAACTAACATACCTCATCAAACAATTCCAACTAAGCCAACTCAGACATAGTTCTCTGTGACAGCTGGCAATATAGATGCCAATAGTGTTGCATTGAATGATACAAGTACCAAGCAATCTTCCAGGAGCTAGATATATTATTGATCATGAAACATGAGACAGTCTCTAATCACTTGGATGATTAGATATAGGTATATCCTATATAATGATGACCAGTATACAACCCACACAGTATAGATTCATAACACTGATTAGTACATCAATGTCTATGTCATGAAAAGAGACACCAGGTGGCGCTGTACAGTTGTATACTGTATTCACAATTCACTGGTAATTTGCAGTCCTTGTAACTTAAATTTATGATCGACATATGTCCCGGATAATAGATAAATGATACGTGCGTCGCAAGCTCGTTACCAGAGATGAAAGGAGACTGATGTAGGCGATATAAGGTCATTTATTATGACTAGTACAATTACAACAAAACGAATACAGATAAATAAGTATAATAGGTAATCTCTGGTAAGATGGGCAATATAAAGCGCCGGCCACGTGGAAGTACGAGAGAATGACGAAAACTGGGAGGAAGAGGGTGGGAAAATTGAATGAGTTTTTGNGACATAGTTCTCTGTGACAGCTGGCAATATAGACGCCAATAGTGTTGCATTGAATGATACAAGTACCAAGCAATCTTCCAGGAGCTAGATATATTATTGATCATGAAACATGAGACAGTCTCTAATCACTTGGATGATTAGATATAGGTATATCCTATATAATGATGACCAGTATACAACCCACACAGTATAGATTCATAACACTGATTAGTACATCAATGTCTGTGTCATGAAAAGAGACTCCAGGTGGCGCTGTACAGTTGTATACTGTATTCACAATTCACTGGTAATTTGCAGTCCTTGTAACTTAAATATTTGAGGCAGGCTAGGTTTGGCCGCAGTTTTGAGGCAGACACTAGCAAGTTCAATGAATCTGATATTGCTTGTATTTTTGAACATGTTGGGAACAAGAAAATTCCAGTAGTTCAGCTGTAAATACACTTTTCTTCAAAATGGTCACCCAACACATTTCTACATAGTGAATGAGAATTCTGTTGCGATTTCAGGTTGCCCTCAAAGAATCCAGAAATGCAAAAGTCTAGTAAAATGACAGCACTTACAAACCACAATTTTGAAATCTACAGGAAATTTGTTTTTAGAATTAAATGTTGGTTTACGTCAAGCATTGGCAGGCCAAGCGGTGATTTTAGGCAGAAAATTGTGAACTTTGCATTATTGCCAACATTTTCGAAGCCTCGTTTCCTTTTTCGATAGAAGTAAAAGGGCCAAAAATATGACACACAATAAAGTTTCTGTGGTCATACATAGTGGCTTCAGTGTGAAACATCTCGCAGCTTTTCATTTTGTTAATAAAAGATTTTTCTATAGAGCACCGTCTGGCAAAATCTAGCAGTGCCTCCTGAAGTTCAGCCACTTCCTTAAGTCTTCTCAATGTCACTAATCAATAGCACCACATTAGTTTTTGTTATGTGATTTTTCTATCTAAGAAATAGTTGTGGACTTGGACCGGCTGGTAGCAAGTAATGTGGCCTCCATGGGGGGGGGGGCAATTTTGTCCAAATACCCAAAAAAATCAAAATTGGCCACTAATAGGGTTCATGTTTTTACTTTATCAAATCGATGAGCAGATGGAAATGAAATATTTTAAATGAAATTTTGTAAATATGATTTTATGTCAGCCTTGAGTCAGAAATATGGTCTTAAGCTCCATACAATTTGTGAACTTGAACAAATTTTTTTGCCAAAAGTGGAGTCTGAAAATATACACTTTAATAACAGCTAGTACCTGAGATAAATATGCAACTTATTCTTAGACTGTGATGAGGTCATAATGACTTGAATAACATGTGGAGAATTTCTCGCTTACACTGGTCACCGCTCTGAGTCCCTATGAGCCCCAGACAACTTATGAGGTCATAATGACTTGAATAACATGTGGAGAATTTCTCGCTTACACTGGTCACCGCTCTGAGTCCCTATGAGCCCCAGACAACTTTTACATCCCTATTCACCACGCCCTTTGTATTGACATAGATCTGAGCTAATGAAGTGGAAGGTAATAGCTAGCACTACTTTCTAAACAATGGTGGTCATTATTACACCCAAATTGTTTTTTCTCTAGCTGGCATTTGCACAGAGTTAAAGCCTGCAATATGGAGAGCAGTTTTAACTTAGAACATTTTAAATATTACAAGAAGACTAAAAAGTTAATTTGCATTGATCTTTACGAAGGGCCCAAAGGAACGTTGGTTTTAAACATGTTTCATACCTGTTTTCATTACTTTATTTTAATACTCCTGTCTACTTGCTTTTTTTCTTACCAGTTAGGGTTGCTATCTTTTTATTTTGTGTTTAACCGAAGCATCAAAACAACTTAGAAGTCAGTTAATTGTGAACCCATCCCTGAATTTTCCAGAGTACAGCTACACCAGACATGTCACAGCAAACGAAACTCCACGTGCCATTAGTTCAAGTTCAACCTTTATTAGAACTCAATCATGAAATATATACAAATGTGTAAATATGGTGATAGCCAAACTGAAGATTTGGAACCTCTGGACAATTTTTGTTGCAGTAACAACATAACTATTCTAGCTTTTCCTCAGTCATAAGAAATGAAATCACTGCTCTTGCCCACCGACCAGCCTCATCCACTGCTTGCACTCTCTGGTTGACTACAAAGCTAGCCATCTTAGTTGTCTTCACCCGTGTTCCATTACAACTACAAGCTAACTATCGATACTGACGCATTTCCGAGAATAGCAGTTTTCCGGTTAGTGTAATACTCCTGTTGTAAAGTAGTTCGGCATGCACTGGGCCATAAGCGATGTTTTAAAAATTTTTTTACATCTATAGTCGCTGTGTGTTGTTCATAGATGTTTCAATGTAGCTTAGTTGTATATTAAAAGAATAATTCATGTGATATTGTTAACTCTGATCAGTGTTTGTAAATCACCGAGTATATCAATATGCACAGTCGTTTATCTTCAATCGTACCCAATGTATGTAGTTTTTAGATTAATAGTTCGATTTTTAAACATCGAAAACCAAACTTTGTTTGTTTTTTCCATCTGAAGGCAGCTGTGGTATTTGTTTTTAACGAAAATTGTTGGTTAATGCATTTTGAAAATTCGCCAGTATGTACAGGCAGAGGTGTTTACTACAGTTTATGGTCAGGTAATTACACTTAATTGGGTCTTGCTCGCACCGGACAATGCGGTCATCGCAACTGAGTCCGACTCTGGCGCAGCGCTCTCTTTGATCCCGGTAAAAGCCGCTCCGAAGGACGAGAGGTGAAAAGTCACGCATATCTTTAGAAATGCGTGACTTTCGACTGTAAGCGTATTATTCACGGCATGAAAGGTTTATTCAGTAATTGTAGTGATATGACCGCTTCACCTCAGGGCTTATTTTCAAAAAACTACTATGTCAGCAATATTGACTTACATAAACGATGCACACTGAGTGCACCTCATACACTAAAGAAATAAGGGTAGACTCCATGCAATTAGCGCAACGCCAATTCACCAAATGCAACCTGGCAAAATGGGAAATGGGGAGCTCCCAAAACAAGGCAACCCTATGGGGCTGTTCAAAAAGTCTTGGCACTCACAAATGACACATACCGGGAATTTTTGAAAATAGACCCACCCAAAAGTACATGCATGGAAGTTTTTTCATTAACTGCATGTTTTGAAAATTTGCTGAATTGCTCTATATGTAGTATGCTTTTATGTATATAATTTTGGGTGACTTTATTGATAACTAACAGTATTAGCACAGTATGAACGACAGTTTTAATGATACATTTTTCGAGAATATGCCTCCTTTTCCGAAAATACGCCCGAGAGTACAGTCAATTTCATTTGACGTTTATGAAAGCTCATTTTCCAAATATTAGCACATGGGCCTATTTATGGACATTTCTCTGTAGTTGGCAATTTCTAAAGACACCCTGATGGTGCTTTTTCAGTCAAACAAAAAATAGAGATGGATCATGCATACAATGACGACAGATTTCCCTTGACCTCTGACCTATGGAAAAGCACGTTTCTGACTTGGGGGTTGGTTGCAACATGCAAAAAATCCGGCAACTTTGCTGTGACATGGCAAGCAGCACATCCCTGATGAGCCATCTTTCAAATATTTACACGACAGCGTTTTCCCGTTCAGTGACTTTACCAGACGAAGGGGGTTCTGAGCGTGTGATAACTTCTAGCTATTTTGTTAACTGCCAAGCACAGTCTTTTGTCTGTTATGACAACAGGCAGGCCAATTACCTACCAGGCTTATTACAGACCAAGTGTGAACACAGTCAAACCCAGAGTGAATCGGTACGTTCAGAAAGATTATCGTAACTTCGGTTGCAGTTGGGCAACTTTGGCGTTTCAAAAACTAAACCTGATCATCATTTGACGAAGATTTCAGAAATGCTATTGGTTTATGTTCAAATATGTAATAACTTAACTTCAATTTTTAACAGCACAGCCCAGCCCAGTCAGGCTAGATATGATATTATTGAAGATTAGAGCAATTATCGAACAAAAGAGAGCTGGCCCTCCAACCATGAATGCCAGAATGGAGTTAATCAGTCGTGTAAGATATTGGCTACTGGGGTAAACTTCCCAACTTGTTGCTGGGCTATAGAATTGAACAAGTTGGGAGCAACGGGAAAACGCCGTAATGCAGTAATTTTTTCAGTCCAAAAATTATGAATCAAACAACTTTGTAGTTACTGATGCAGATGCAAATAAAACTAAAATTGTAATGCTCTCGTCACGAGGAAAACTTGCACCAACATTCAAGATGATTCTTCAAGCAGTTTGTGGATAGAATGCAGCAGATGTTCATCCACGATTTCAAAAATAGGGTGTCCAAATATGGGTTTCCCAATTTATCAGGGCATCCATGACCAGTGGTGCTAATGATGGAGTTGTTATGACTCCAAGACAAATTGTTGTTACACTGCACTAGGTTATTATTGTAGAGACATGGCGTTACAGGAAACCATATTACATCTTACTGTGCATTATATAGTAACTAACATTCATAGACAGGGTAGTGACCTCCCAGAGATATTGGTACCCAGGGTACTTGACAGTAATTTGAACACAATGAACAGCATAAGTGCTATCCTTGACCAGTTCTGCCTCAAAGTACTGTGTGCATTGTCTAACATTTTCACAAACCTTTCTTCAACTATGTTACTAAAGCCTCTTTACTATTAAGGCTGTATAGATTAAAACATTAAATACAAATCAATATGTACAACTCCAATACAAACACTCCCAAAATCTTCAGTATCATCCCACATACTAAATTCTACTGCAACTAAAAACTTTCAGGATTTACAAAAACCTGTCAACTAGCTTGGTTAGTATGACTACTGTGATGGATAGTGCACAGAATTTCAATATCTGCCATACAAAATAAACAAGCAACAAAGCACAAGACTTTAGGCCAACCTATCTATGTACTCTGGCATTTTGTCTACCTGAAGTGACAGCAACAATTTACACAATTTGTACCTCGACACAAAAGACTGGACTAGACTAGTCTATAACTCCAATTAAGAAGAGAAGAAACTGCAACAAATAAAACACAGTTTATGTCTAAATATCTATACTTACTCTCTGCAGCAAATGTCTCCATTTCAAGTCTACTCAGTTATCATTCATATGGATGTTTCTCTATGGTTCCCTTGTCAAACACCTATAACACTGCATTTGTCCACTGGGCAGGCCACTGCTACTAACAATAAGAACTACGACAGTTATGCGCACTGTAATTCACATGTGTACAGACGCCAACCTTGTGTGACTGATAAAATAAGCCAGGAAGCAAAAAGCAATGTTGACTTTTTTCGTTATCAAATCAAGTCTGGGTATAGCAAGTGTATACACAGTGGAACCTTGAGGTGTGTCATGGTTCAAATGAGGTTCATAAAGGGAGGTGTAGCTCAACCTGGAATAGGAAAACATGAGTGAGAACAAAGGGCAAATTATCTTCAAAATGAAAAGTTGAAAGCATACTTGACATGGGGTAAAGCGACAGGACGATGACAGAGAAGTGGTCAAGTTCTCAGTAAAAACTTTCACACCATCATCATTGAATATAGTTTGGTTGTTTTGGGGCTCTTTACAGAGAGTCAAAATTCAAATACATGATAACACCATGATGGAGGGAATAGAGTTGATGGATGACTTCAACAGGTAAACTTGACTACCACTAACTTGGGCTACAGGAGTGAACAGAGCTGATGGATGACTTCATCAGGTTAACTAATGACTACCACCAACTTGGGCTACAGAAGTGAAAGTTACACAAGGTTTGGAGAGGAAGACATGCTCTTGGGACCAATGAATTCACTTGTTGTCGACAAAACTTGATCACATGTATATTTCAATTTGATGTTTTACCAAGTACAATGATCCTTTATTAAAGTTAAAAGAAACTGTATAAACTTTACATATTTACTTGAACATGAAAGTTTTGATGTGTCTTTCTGTTAGTTCGTCTAAGTTTGCTTCGTTCAGGTATGTAATGTTTGATAACTTCCAGGTGACTACAAGTCAACACAGCTTGGGCCTGGACACGTCATATAAAAATCTCTCTTAATGAATGCAACACAACAAAACTGACACTAGGGGGTGCCACAGTAGTAAGATCGGTCAGAAAATTAACGTTTGTCATAGTGTTTTCATTAGGAAAACATCCAAAATTTTCTTAAAAGTCCTTCATTGTGAAGTTCTATGAAAAGAGAGGCTGAGGCAAAGAATCAGGTTTGAAAATAATAACAAGAGCACCCCTGTTGAAATGTACCAATGACTGCAACACAAATGGTAAGCTTCTAGGGGTATTAATTAATATCAGATGGTGTGCAATACACTGAACTTGTCTGGAAACTGGAAGGCATCATTGTTCCCCTAACAGAAAACTATTTGCCAGAATTTCAGGAAAATTTGTTTTGGAACTCAGTCCATACAGAGGCAAAAGTAAAAACATTCCACTAGGAGACATAGTGACAGTCAGATCCCTGCATCTGTTGTCAAGTTAATAGGAACACATTTGTCAAATTTCACATACCGGTAGATCCTCTAAGACAAAACATCAAGGAACACTGAAGATACAGAGGCAAATGTAACAAAAGCAACGCAGAGCGTTGAAATGCGCCCACAAGTGCACCGCATACGGTATCCTTCTAGGGTTGTTTATTGGTACCATAAAGTGGCCAGTAGAGGGCATATATGTACTATGTTGTACTTTTCAAATTGGAAAAGCATGGTCATTGTCTCCTCAATAGGCTAGGGGCAAAATGTAAGTGATCTTCATAATACAAGCACATCCTATACACCAGTTGCTTAAAGCACCACAGAAACATAGGATTAAAAACAAATTTACCGACATACGAGATTAGCACAGCATTAGAATGCCAGAAACAAATTTCTACTTGGAACTTTAATTTCCTTCAAAGTCACGAAGTAACACAAAGCATACACCTGAAGACCTATGAAAATACAGAGGTCAATGTAAAATACTAAAATTGACACTAGAGGCATACCGGTACTCAGAATCATCCTAAAGTCGTCATCGTCCATTGTCAACATCACATAAATACACTTGCTAAATTTAGTAAAGATCCTGCAAACGGTTTGGGAGATACAGCCACGGGCGCAAAAAAAAAACTCACTAGGAGGCGCCACAGTAATCAAAGTCATGGGAAATTCAGCGTCAACTGTCCTCTTCATAGTAAGAACATACATGGCAATTTTCACAATCATACTTGTAGCGGTTTGGTTGATAGAGGGGTGGACGCCAAAAAACAGACTCGAAAACAGTAAAAATGGCCACTAGGTGGCGCAAACTATGTCGAATCCATCTGAAAACGAGAGGATAGTGTCATCTCACTAATAGGTGCCTACATACCAAATTTCATGAAAATCCGTTCAGGACTTTTGAAGATACAAAGGTAAGCGTAAAAAACTAAAATTGCCACTAGGGGGCACACCGGTAGTCGGATCCGTCCAAAAGTCATCATCTTCTATTGTTAACATCATATAAATATACTTACACAATTTCGTAAAAATCCTGCGAACGGTTTAGGAGATACAGCCATAGGCGCAAAAAAAACAAAACTACCACTAGGAGGCGCCACAGTAGTCGAAATCGTCGGAAAATCATCGTCATCCGTCCTCTACATAGTAAGCATATACATGCCAATTTTCACAATCATCCTTTGAGCGGTTTGGTTGATAGAGGGGAGGACGCACAAAAACAGACTCGAAAACACTAAAAATGGCCACTAGGTGACGCAAACTATGTCGAATCCATCTGAAAACGGCAGGATAGCGTCATCTCACTAATAGGTGCCTACATATCAAATTTCATGAAAATCCGTTTAGGACTTTTGAAGATACAAAGGTAAGCGTAAAAAACTAAAATTGCCACTAGGGGGCACACTGGTAGTCGGATCCGTCCGAAAGTTCGCACATGCCGTCCCATTCATGAATGGAACACATGTGCCAAATTTCATGAACGTATGTCAAAGGGTTTTGGAGATAAAGCAGCGGACGCCGGATGCCGGACGGACGCCGCCCGGACGGACGGAGATGACGGCATAATGCGTCCACATATAAATATGTGGGCACATAAAAACTAAAATTGCCACTAGGGGGCACATTGGTAGTTAGATTCGTGGAGAAGTCGTGGTCAGCCTTTGTCACATTCATCGAAAAACACTTTCCAAATTTCACAAGATATACCTACAAACACATAAAAATGTTTTTGCGAGGTTTGTGCAGTCCTGTGTGTACTAAAATAACTTACTCTTGAGCCTTTACACAGTTTACATAGTTTACACAGTTTACAGTTTCCCAGATTGTGATGAAAATAGAAGCGCCATGCCAGCACTGAATTCTTGGTCATGAATTACCTTGTAAAAGTAGTATTTGTTGCTAGTTCACTGTGTTGCAGTAATCTTTAATCTTTCAAGGGCCAAGTAATATTCTTCAATACACCACAAGATCGTAACTGCCTGCATTTCTACAACTTTTGTTGAAAATTATTTATTTTTAGGTGGTCTTAATGTGAAGGGAATGCTCTATCAAAGTAATAAATAACGGACTTTACTTAATGTGACACCCCCTTCAAGAGCCTCTCCCCCCAGTGTGGGTCTATGTTGAATTGGGGTACACACAGCATGGGGCCTTATCACTGCCTGTACTCTACCTGGATCACAACAAGACTACAATAACTAATTAATTAACCATTTCAAAGCTAGACATGGGTGATAACCTTTGGTCCTGGTGTGGCAAACAAATCTTGCCTTTCTCACTAGGGGAAGGTAAGATAAAATTCAGGGTAGAGGTCAATACTGTAGATCTTGAGGTGAGAAAAACCAAGCCAACATCATGTACTCTCATTGAAAATACACACAGATATATCATGGAATCTCGTGAGATCTTGCTTTTGTAGCAAGGTACCAGTCTTTTTGAACTCGACCCAGGCAAAGGGCTTATACACTGCATGAATAGCAGTTGGCGACGGACATAAATGTTGAGACAGAGAAGTAGCAAAATGTCATGTAAACTAAAATCTTCTAATATACTGGAATGGACCTTACTTAACTAACTGACAAAGGCAACTGTGTACATCTATTTGAAAAAGCTTTGGTAAACAATGTAGTCTAAATTATTCAGTTTTATAGGGTCCTAACTTCACACTTTTCAGTCAAAATTTAGAGGTCTATTGTCAACAATACTATTCAGATAAAGCATAAATAGTGATTGGTTCTTGTCAGTGCCACACTTATTCTGAAATCATCGCTTCATTGTTTAAAACAAATCCCAAGTTTGGTCAGAATTGAGTAAGTCATCTTCCCAATAACTGACAGACAAGGAATGTCTTGTAGAGCACTGAAACAATTGGATATTTAGGATTTTCAGAATGATTTTATTTTTCTTCAGTATACTGTGCATCAAGAATTAAAGATTAGGATGATATGAAAATGTAAAAAACAGTCAAAATTAATTTTTTGTGTATCCACCTACCTTAACTATCTTTAGTGCCTTACACTGAATATCTCAAATACAGTAAGACACTTCAGATCCCCTCTGAGTAAAGAACGGGCTGAATTTTTGCAGAATAATTAGCATCCCAATGACCCACCATCTTTGGAAAGAAATCCTACATTTCATAGTTTTTCAAAAATTAAAGTATTTTTGAAAATTGTCTAAAATCATTTGCACTACCTAAAGCTCAATTTTACAAATCACAGTGAGCAATATGTTTATAGGTCCATCCATTTGACCACACCATAGTCTGGTACAAAGGGCAACAGATAAAAGGCTTTCATCAAAATAGTGCAACAGATATAAGACTTCACCAAAATAGTGCAACAGATATAAGACCTTCATCAAAGTAGGAACACTGGAAGAAATTAAGTAAAGAATGCTTCTCCAAGTATTACCAAGTGTAAACAAACAACACTGGTATTTTTATTATTTACAACACTTTAAAAGTGAAAAATTTGTTCACATGAGCAAGGTATATGAAAGATTTACTATGTTTGTGATTACAACCACAGTTATAGCTCTTAGCAAATGTGATTCAACCTAATACACATCACTGGTTTCACCATCAAATTTATTCAATCACAATCAAATACACATACAGTCAAATCTTGTTAGTTCTAACTTTCCAGGCACCTTCTGAAAATGTTAGCAGAGGCGGATCTACAGAGGGGGTTTAAACCTCCCCTCAGGACAGGATCAAAAACAAAAATTGAAAAAACCACAAAAAAATCTTACACGAGAGGGGGTTTTCCCCCCAACCTTCGTTCCGATTGGCGCTATGCAGCTCGGATTCACTCGAATCCTAAACCCCACCCCCCTTACTGAAAACGTAGATCTGCCACTGGTTAGTTACCATAAAATTTCTTCAGTTTAGAACCCAATATGGCGGAACAGTGAAAATCATTTTAACAAAATTTTCAACAAAAGTAAATAGGAAGAAAACCTCACTTCATAATATCCAAGAGTTTATATTGTACTGCCATCAACAGCCAATGACAATCAAGCTTAACAATACAGTTAGGTTTTGAAAGTTGGAAAATGGCGAGTTTGGCAGTTATTTTTATTTGAGTCTTACAAAATCTTTACTGGTATAAGAGAAGTTTCCTACACAAAGGCATTTTCATCTACAGTACACCTGGTTTGTGAGTTACGGAAAGACAATTTTAAAGGCCAAGGCAACCTTTTTGGGTCATTTTTAGCAAAAATAAGGTTCAGTGATTATCCCAGAAATATTTTCAGTTAATCACAGCTTTTTGGTAATTTAAACAATTACTCGCCCTCTACTCTGGGAGTGACGTTTTGGGAGGCAAGAATTTCGCGCCAATTTCTTTTCATATAGTCTGACTGTGAGAGCTGTTGAGTCAGTCATTGTTCGATCTCGGTTGTGATAAGTTCGTTTTTTGTTTTTATTTACGAGTCAGTCAATATGCCACACTGTTGCTGCGTACCGGGATGTACTCATTATTGTCTCACGGACATAGGAAAAACTGTCCCACTTGCCGATTGTTGGTGACACACTCCCACTGGATAGTTACCTGAGCACACAAACTGCTTACATCCTGCGGTGTGACTCCCTTGCCACACACCTGGCACCTTCTAAATAGATCCAATACTCTAGACATGTCCACAATAAACTCACCTATCTGTTCAGTGAACGATGAACTGTCCAGTTCACTGGGTGTCGAACTGGGCCTGTATTCACTCCCACTACTCAACATCACAACAGGGCTGCTTACAGGCTCTGGGCGATAATGAGTACATCCCAATAGGCAGCAACAGTGTGGCACATAAACAAAAGTAAACTTTTGACAACCAAACTGATCACAACTGAGGTAGAACAATGACTGACTCAACAGCTCTCACAGTCAGACTACAGGAAAAGAAATTGGCGCGAAATTCTTGCCTCCCAAAACATCAGTTTCGGAGTAATTAATTAAATTACGAAAAGCTGTAATCAAGTGAAAAATATGTCTGGGATAATCAACAAACTTTATTTTTGCAAAAAAATGACATGAAGAAAGATTGCCTTCGCCTTTAATTGAGCAAACATAGAAAACCAGCTTTGTATAACCTTGGTCATAATATTCTTACAACATTTTTAACGCCATACATAAAACTATCTCCAAAATCCCTGGTCAGTCATGAGACAGATACTGTAGCAAACACGTTTTCCCATCATGAGAGTTCATTTAGCATTATCATGTCAAGCAAATAGCACACAAATTTGACATGAGAGGAAGCCAAGTAAGAGATATATCACGGCCATGTAATGTAAGTGAGTGATATATCAGGGCCATGTAATGTATCAAATGACATTCACACTTTATCAACTAGACACCAACAGCAGTCCTACTACAGTTTACTAATAACCCCCTATCTCATAATTACAAGCACTGAATAAGACTGCATAAGAATAATTTGCTATGATAAACTGACCCAAAAACCTGTTTCAAATTACCCTATGACCCTACTTAATCTGGCTGCAATTATGTACTAGAATATTTTCACCCAATGACAGGTGCATGGCAGTAAACATTTGTCAAGTGATCTAGTCTGAACAGCTGACTTTTAAAATAGCCTCGCCATATTGAAATCCACTATTCTGCTAGACGGCAAAAGGGTCTTTGGTGGACAGGCGTTCAGCGCCACCTACAGATCCATACAGGAAGTTTCAGCCAGCTAGTAAAACATGAGCACACTGGGGGACTCAAAATTTTTCAGAATGCGGACCCTTTACTAAGATTCACAGGTAGGTTCAGAGCTGTGAATTGTGCATTCGCCGAATTTTGCTAGTTCCTATCTTTTTAATGGACTTTTGTTTCGTTTTCTACTTTTTTCAGTTTTTGTTCCCTGAGGCGTACCTTTTTGCCCACTACGCCAAAGAGGGGGGGCTCGTTCAAGCCCCCGAGCCCCTCCCTGGATGCGTGCATGTATAAACAGCGTTTTGATATCTTTCGTTCTATCAAAATGCCGAAATATTTCCGCTGATGTGAACTGGGGTGTACTAATGGCTTACAGAAAAAGCCAAACCTCTTGAAATATCCATGGATGAAGGAGATCATGTTCCATACATTTTTTACTACCAAGAAGGTTCAACACCCTGCAAGTGTGAGGTCAAGGCTGCAACTTAGTAATGAAGTGGTAGAATTTCCATCCCAACAAATTAGTGAACTTACTTAATTAAACAATGGAAGGGAATGACAGTGGACTTTACTCCTGTTTTTAAATTGATGAACCACTATGAATTTGTGTTGGGATCTAACAGAAGTTGCTTTAAATACTGTTCTTAGAGGGCGCTAGTATGAAATGTCTACTATTGCCTTATCACCCTATGACTTTACTCAATTAACTTTATCCAGCACAGGTGTCATCAGTGCCATCCACACACACTTTCCCTAGAACAACTTTTATGATCGACACATGTCCCGCATGATATATAATAGTTCGTGCGTGCCTAGCAAGCTCGCAGAGATGAAACCAAGACCTGGGTAGGCGATATAAGGTCATTTATTAGTTTATTATGACTACCAATAATACAATTACAAGTAAGGTTATTTATATGACAAATACAATTACCAGTAAGGTGAGTTATGCGATGTATGAGGACAGAGTGGCCACGGGCACGGGGNGGGGGGGGGGGGGAGTGAAAGGAGGTGAAATGGTGGACTATACGGGAGTATGACCCAACGGTTGCAGGTGCGAGGGACGAGGAGAGGAGATGGTCTAGAAACTACAAATATTGGGTTCGACAGAAGATAAACCACCGTGCGTATTGATGTACTTGAAAGATTTACAAATGCAGATCATAATTACGGTAACAATACCACACGGTTAATTATTTTAGTATAGGACTACAATAGAAACAAACAACATAAAGTGACTAAATTAGAAGTCAATAGCTTTTAAAGCAGCGCTTATTGCCAAGTCGTGTAAAGCTACTTTATTTGATGAGTAGCACGCTAACCAGAAATCTGTGATATTCAGTAATCAGGTGGTGTGACCTCAGTGTGATAGTGCCCGCTTTCTATACTCATGGCTTCATGTCCCACTTGGCCACACTCCTAGATCTTCAGTCAGGTTTCTAGCTTCTCAGCTCGGTTTTAACTATATAATTAAGAAAGCAAAAAAATTGTTCCAGGCGATCAGGGCAATGGGCCCCCATGCATGGCCTGCGCACATCAGATCGCCTGCAATTATTTTTCATAATCAGCTGGCGATTAAACACGTGTCGTGAAAATTATGTGACTAGCTTCAAAGTCACAGAGAATATTCAAGCAATAGATTAGGTGGGTCAGTGGGCGACAGCTGTCTTCTAAATTTTGCTGATGATCAAAACATGACACTGTTTTGGCACTTAAATTTTAAACATAAAATCAAGGTAGCAACCTGGCAGGAAACAAAACAATTAAAGTATACTGGATTATTAAAAATAAAATGATGAAAACAGTATGAATCATGTTCAAAACCAAAGACAGTTTGAGAAATGGCCCCTGTCAAGATGAGCCCATGTTATCTTTTTTAGTTATTTTGTAATAACTAAATCTCATCAAACCCTTACTTTCTGACATATCAGACTTTATTTCTGTAAAAATGTCCGAGAAAACCAATTATTTTGGAGTAATAACAACCACCACTGTTGAGAATGTAGTGCTAGTTATTACGTCTTGCAGCAGTATCCACTTGAATACCTGTCTTGCAGTGATAAAAATCCAGCCAAAATCACATGCTCTCGTTGAAAATACTCAGTGATATCTCACAAGATGTTGCTTTTCTAGTGAGACACTAGCGTTATTGAACTCTACCTAGGTATACCATCGCTTTTAACAGTTTACTACCTTAATTGATGTCTTACCTGTGAGGCCTGAAGAAAACAACCAACTGTTGGCTATGGTAGTCAAACTTGATCAATAGTTGTGTGGACCCATAACATTAAGTGTTCAATCTAAATTATAACATAAGTTTACATTTCTCTCTAAACACATAAGTAATAAACTCTTTCGCCCAAAGGGAGTCACAAGAGTTAACAAAATAAACTGTAAGGAATAAAAACAAAATTGAAACCCCCAGAGAGGTCTTACCTAGTAGACACAACAGACTATGCAAACATTGTGAGGTTCACTGCACAGCCATGTGGACTGGCATGTTACATAACTCTTATATAATAGGTATTTTGTGTATTGGCAGATAAGCCTTGCACACAGTGTTCAGGACATTATCCCAAAGGGGGGTTAGAGAGCACACTTTGTTACAGTTGTGCTACACTGAACAGTACTTTCAATCACTAAACAAGTGGGTACCCAGAATGTCTGTAATTTTATTCACAGGATATTGGTTTACAAGGAAATTTGACACTGACACAATAGCAAAGTTTACTCATGATACACTGGGGTAATAGATTGGGTAGCAGACATTTAGTTTACTCATGATACACTGGGGTAATAGATTGGGTAGCAGACATTTATTTAGTTTACTCATGTAATACCTGTAATACCTGTCAGGGACAGGATCATTGGGGATATGCTGGTGCATTAATCCCCTCCCCAGACCATCCCCGTGACAGCAGAAGGCGCAGAACTCCAGGGCTGACGTTGCCTGTAAGCATTTGATTAGACAGCACTCGGGCACGGCCCTTCTTGTGACTCTTCGCAGCATGGCCATAAATAATACCGGCTTCGAGCAGGCGGCTGCCATCATTGAACTCAGCCAGCTGGGATGCAGTCTGCTCGTGGTTGCGTTTGCGAGCCAGCAGCTTAACGTCAGCCGAATATAAGTAGAGGGGTTGGTTGGTGGTGCATGAGCCAGCGAGGTAATCTGCACGCT